>ML682068.1:4390857-4490144 GCA_007922195.1 Podocnemis expansa
ATGACCTCGTGGGGTCCCTTCCAACCCTATGATTCTATGATTCTACACAAGACCGAAGCAGTGCAGTATTTAAAGGACCAAAGAGAATGAAAAGACATGGGGAAAGCCATTGGCATCTCTCCTTTTCCACTGAAGAAGTTCCTCTGCTGTCAGTGCCCTGAAAATGAATGTAGAAGTCTATTTTCCTGTGTTTTCAATTCCTGTCTCACAATGGTTATTTTTACACATTATCTTTTGTAACTGTGAGTTGAAATCTGCTCTGATTCACACCTCTGTTTGAAATTAAGACATCCAAATAAAGAGCCAAGAATCCAAAAATAAACCTTTAGTCTGTTGCCATCCCAGGATTTGTCACAAGTCTTTTTCATGAATTTTTTTTTGTGAGTAGCCAGGCTTCCCTTCTGCCTTATCCTAAGTTTTTACAAGCATCCCAAACTCACACCTCAAGTTATGCCACAGTAATGGGCATACCATAAAATCCTAACTTAGGCAGACTGCAGGTATGCATTCAATAAATAAAAAATTCTTAGAATTTATCTAGCATAGATCATCCCTAGATCCCAACTGCTTTACACACATGGGTGAGCACTATTACCCCACTTTACAGATGAAGTAACAAAGAAACAAAGAGGTCAACTCTTTGCCCACTCCACTGTATCATGATGCCAGGTCTGGCTGTGATGGTTTGCAGCCGTCTCTGCCTATTTCTAGACAGTGCCCAATTCTTCTTGTAGATGTTTCGAGATGAAGAGTTCCTGGCAAAAAAAGCCCCTGCTTCTCTCAAAGTATCTGCATTCTTCTTTCAGTCCCTCTTGGACCCCGCTTCCTCCTGGGCTGTGGTGATTTCCTTACTTCTACCTGAGCCAGAGAGGGTATTTGCACAGCCTTTGTCATGCAACTGTCCAGCCTCTGGCTAGAGGTTAATCCTGAGGGTCTGTCCAATGTAACATGCTCCACATCCGTCCACATACATAGCGCTGCAGGGAACATGACCCCATAACAATACAGCAGAGCATTCAATGGTAACCTCGCATGGCATAATTGGCATTGAACCACACGATTACATTCCACAAATGAACAGAAATCTTACACAGACCATAGCACATTGCACATCATGTGGCACCCATCCAGCTGTTTCCTCTTCACTTAGCATCCCCTAGGAAGCAGACATTTTGGCCACTAGCAGTGTCAGCTGCTTGCAGAAACTTCCCAGGGGGCAAAAAAATGAATATTGTAAGAAGGAATCAAATAAAACAGACTCATAATTAGCAGCCAAATCTTTGAATCAACTAATAGTTGGGTCACTTCAAATTTTGCAGTGACTTTAAAATCCATAAAGGTGCAAAATAAGATTCTGTCTGACTGAAGCAGTGCTGTAAATATCAGTTTGTTTAGCCCTCTTTAAGTCTAGTTGGAATTAGTAACACCTATAGAAGAAAGGACACAAGCTTGCTTAGGATCAAGGAAGAAAAGACAATGACGGCTACTGAGGCAGCACTAGAAGTGACCCAAGTAAAGAAAAAAGATGTTCAGATGCAGAAGCTGCATGATGTACATCATCCTTCAGGAGGTATCTGATGGAAGCTACTTATGTATGAAACATGGTCTGATAGAACTCACAGGCCGAGAAGATTCAAGGATTAGAGATGCAGCTGGAGATACTGATGAAATTCATCTGCTGATGAAGGTATAATGGAGGACAGAGGGCAACAACCTTTACTGGCCCCCTTGCCAGCCCCAACCCCTCAGCAGGTCTGTGGGCAGGGTCAGCAGGTCCAGGAGCCAGCATGTGTGGCAGCTGCTTTTCCCTGCTGACCCCACCCTGCCGTGGGGCCTGGGACCAATGGGGGGGGGCAAGGCCAACAGGAGCCACCATGCATGTGCATAGCTCTTGTGGCTGCAGGTCCCATTGCGTGGGCAGGGCCAGCAGGGGAGAGCAGCTGCAGGGCCAAGAGCCCTGTGTACCGCTGAATGGGCAAGTGTGCAATGTTTGGCATGCATGTCTGGGGTTGCCGACCCCTGATGTAGGAGATGAAAGAGGAGATGGTACAGACAACTCAAGATTTGTGGACAGCTGTGGAACAAAAAGAGCTGGTTGGAGGACTGCCAGAAGAGGGATGCAATCCATGGAAGAATCTGACCATGAGAACAAGGTAGAGGAACAGAGCAGCTAGCTAGTGGTGGTGAAATCAAGCTGAGTGACAGGTTTGCTGCGCTGTGGAATGAGGAGTATGAGGAACAGGCAGAAAATGGGAAGACATTCTCTGCAGGGAAAAGAAAAAAAGAAAGGAAGAGACGATGGAGATAGTGAGGGAATGGAACCTAAGGAATACAAGGATGATATACAGAAGACTATGAGAGAGAACATGAAACAGATTCCTACCAACACCAGGAAGAAACAGGTCAAGTGATAGGGGACTCTATACTCAGAAGAATCAATGGGGCTGTCACCAGATGAGATCCAGAGAATAGAAGGCAGTGCTGTCCACCAAGAGCAAGGATACATGATGTAGACATGGGTAAAGGAGTCTGATGGAGTGGGTAAAAATCCACTGATCGTGCTGCATGTTGGAACAAATGACACTGCTAGACTCTATAGAACAGATCAAGAAGGTAAGATGCTTAAAGAAGTGAAAGTTGAGATGATTTTTAGTGGAATATTTCCCGATCCTAGGGAAGACAGTGAAGGCATGACGAGGTAATTAAGAGCAACAGATGGCTCAAGGATTGGTGCTGTGAGGAAGATACGGGGTGATCAACCACACAGAAACAATTATGGATAGAATATTCTCAACTGACGAACTCCATTTAAGTATCTGGGCTATTAATCTTCTGGGATCAAAGCTATGGCTACACTACAGGGCTCAGTTAATTGGACTTAATAAGGTCTACTTAAAGTCAACTTATTAAGCCGACTTAGAGAGGCCCCATTTGTTTAAGTCGACTTCATAAAGTCAGCTTAAGCAAGGGACACATTTAAAGTTCATTTAATGAAGTTGACTTTAAATGCATCCCCTGGCTTAAGTCGACTTAAAAGGTCTAGAGCACTAAGTCAACTTTATTAAGTCAACTTTAATGAGCACATTGCATTAAGCTGACTTAATAAAGTTGACTTAACCCTTAAAGCCAGTTTTAAGGGCAGGAGTTAATTAGTCGACTTAAGCAAGTGCTTAAGTCGACTTGATGAACTCCAAGTGTGCCCAGGGAGTTGCATAAGTCGACTTATGCCCCTAGTTTACACATAGGTATGGTGACTAGAATTCATAGCTGGAGTGCGGGCATTGAAAGGCATAAGCTGTTTAGGAAAAATAGATGTAAAGGTAAAGATGATGCGGTCGCATTGTATATTCATGAATCTATAAAGTGTAAAGAAATATAAAGTGATAGAATGGACAAAATAGAATCTATTTGGGTTAAAAGCAATCTGGGGAAGGATTATAAAAGATTCGTTTGGGATGGAATTAGGGGTCTGTTATATATCCCCAGGGCTAGACTTGGATATGGATAGTGATCTCTTTTATATTAGAGAGATAAATGCTTTTAGGAATTGTGTCGTTAGGGACACTTACTTACTGGATACAAATTGGAAAATAAATGTTACTATTATCAGGTGGGCTCTTGGACATGACAGATAATAATAACAAATTTTCTTTAACAAATCATCACTGAACAAATAAGAGGTGATGCAATTTTAGATTCAATTTCAGTAAGTAGTGAGGACATCATAGAAGAGCCAGTCATAGGACATACCCTTGGCTCCACTGGTCTCATGTTGATTCATTTTAAACTAAATGTAAGAATAATCAAAAGCAGGTTGTCAGTTGTGGTTTTGTATTTCAAAAGGGCAGACTTGGAAATGAAGGGAATTAAAGAAATCAGCTGGATTAAAGAGCTCAAGGATTTATATGTGGAGGAGACTTGGAATTCTTTCAAATTAACTCTACAAAAACTATCTGAAATTTGCCTCCTAGGAAATGATGCAGGGGAGGGGGGATTGTGGGGAAAGACTCCAGATCCAGGTGGATGAATAGCCACCTCAACAAAGTAATTAGGAGTAAGCAGAGCCTACTGGGAATGGAACAAGGAATGGAATCAGAAAAGAGAGCTACAGCCGGGATGTTTAGAAAATGGAGCGATTAAGTGAGAACTGCTAACAGTCTGGCTGAATTAGTTCTTGCCAAGGAAATTAAAATAAATAACGAAGGCTTTTTAGTTATATAAACAAACAGAGAATAGTGAAGAATGAAGCTGGGTGGCTACACAGTGTGAACTAGAAGGAGATTAGAGACAGTCTAGGTATGGTCTCAAAATAAAATGAATACTTTGACGTAGTATTCAATAATGATGTACTATGATCCATGCATGAAGACAATATGGCTGATGGAAATGTGTCTAGAAATAGAAATTTTCATGTCTGAGGTGGAAGAAAAACTTGAAGAACTTAATGCACTCAAAGCGGGAGTACCAGATAACTTCCATTTCAGAATACCAGCAGAACTGGCAGATGAGATTTCTACTTGAGAAGCAAGGATTTTTAATAAATCTATCTATTCAAGGGAGCACCATATGAATGGAGAATAAGTAACATCTTACCTACATTTAAGAAAGGGAAAAAAGTGATCTAGGCAATTATAGCTCTGTTAGTCAGACCTCAGTGATATGCAAGGATTTAGAACAAATTATAAAGGAAAGAATTATTAAATTAATAAATGTACACTTCAATAATTAAATTTATAAAAGGTAAAATTCATAGAGGTAAAGGGGATGTAATACAACTTGGGTTTACCAATGGTAGATCATGCCAGCCTAATCTGATTTCCTTCTTTGAGAAGACAACCGATTTATCCAATAGGGGAAGTGCAATAAATATAATGTATCTAGACTTCAGTAAAGCATTTGACATCACACCACGTGGGAAATTATTAGTTAAATTAGGGATAATGGTGTTCAGTAGAAGCATTGTAAGGCAGATGAAGAATTAACTACAAGAGAGGAGAGAGTAGGTTGTGTTGAAAAGCGAATCATCAGAATGGAGGGAGGTTACTAGCAGAATTCCTCAATGATCAGTCATGGGACCAATCTTTTTCAATGACCTTTATTAATGACAATCTTATTAATGACCTTGGCATAAGAAATAGGACTGTGCTAATGAAATTTGCTGATGTTACAAAGCTGGGATGCACCATCAATACAGAGCAGAATCAGAATATTTTATAGGCAAAACTGGATGATCATTTCAAAGACTTGGTCAGAAATGGGATAAAATTCAATAGTACAAAGTGCAAGCTCCTGCATGTAGGGTCCAGTAAGAAGAATTTCTGCTACAAGCAAGGGGCTGATCAGTTGGAAGGAACAAAGGAGGAGATAGACCTGGGTAGATGGGTTAATCACTGGATTATTATGATCAGCCAATGTGATATGGCCATGAAAAAGTCAAATATGATCTTAGAAAGTATCAGGCAGGGCATTTCCAGTAGAGATACAGAAGTGTTAATGTTATTGAACAAGGCACTGGTAAGACCTCATTGGAATACTAAGTACAATTCTGGTTATCCATGTTCAAGAAAGATCATTTTAAATGGGAGCAGGTTTAGAGAAGACCTACATTTTAAGACTGGCTTGGGTTTTTAGGAGGAACCAATCCTTGTATCACATGCTTTGTCCATGCACTATCCATATTTCAGTTTCTTCTTTACTTCATCTTGATATTTCTAAGTTTTTTTGTGCTTTGTTATCTAGCTTGTAGTAAATGGCTTCCTTGGATTTCTCCCTCTTATTTTAGCTGGTTCAAACTTTCTGTCATTTTAGTTTATTGACCTAATTACTGAGAAGTGGCCCTGAGCATCTCTCACATGTACATTTCTGGCTGGCTCTTGCTCACATGCTCAGAGTCTAACTTATCACCCTACATGGGGCTGCCTTTAACTCTTTGAATCTATGAAAGGGCATGACATAGCTCTGAAGTATGCCAATGTATGCAAAAGGTTCACAGATTAACAGATTCCAAGGCCAGAAGGTAGCATTTTGATCCTTTAGTCTCACCTCCTGTATAATATAAGGCCATAGAGCATCCCAAAATAATTCCTAGAGCATGTCTCCTGAAAAACACCCAGTCTTAATTTAAGAACTGCCTGTGATGGAGAATCCACTATGCCCCTTAATAAATTGTTCCAACAGTTACCTAATTATCTTCACTGTTAAAAATGTACACTTTATTAACAGTCTGTATTGTCTAGCTTGAGATTTCAGCCACTGGATCTGCTAAACTGAGGAATCTATAATTAAATATTTGTTCCCCATGTAGGTACTTACAGAATGTAATTAAGTCACTCCCTAAACATCTAAATAGATTGAGTTCAGGTATCTAATTTGAATCTATCACTTTAAGGCAAGTTTTCTAATCTGTTAATCATTTTTGGGTCTCTTCTCTGAAACCTCTCCAATTTATCAACATCTTTCTTGAATTGTGGACAACGGAACTGCACACCATATTCCTTCAGAGGTCACACCAGTGCTAAATACAAAGGTAAAATAACATCTCTGCTCCTACTTAAGATTCCCCTGTCTGTTCATCCAAGGATTGCATTTGGCCACAGTGTCATGTCAGGAGCTCATGTTCAGCTGACTATCCATCATGACCCCCCAAATCTTCTTCAGAGTCACTACTTTCCAGGATAGAGTCCCCTACCCTGTAAGTATGGCCTGTGTTCTTTGTTCCTAGATGTATACTTTTATATTTAGCTGTACTCAACAAATATTATTTGTTTGTGCCCAGTTTACCAAGCAATCCAGATTACCCTGTATCAGTGATCTGTCCTGTTCATTATTTACCATTACCACAATTTCTAGGTCAACTGCGAAGTTTAACAGTGATGTTTCTGTGTTTTCTTCCAGGTCATTGATATATACGTTACACAGTGTAGGGCCAAGAACCAACCCCTGCAGGACCACTCCTCCCCCCCCCAACACACCCACTCTGTGAGGAGTCTGTATTTACAATTACATTTTAAAATCTCTGTTAGTTATCTTTTAATCCATTCAATGTGTGCCAAGTTAATTTTATATAATTCTAACTTTTCAATCAAAAGGCTGTGTGGTACCAAGTCAAACATCTTACAGAAGTCTAGGTGTATCACATCAATACCTTTATCAACCAAACCACTAATTTCATCAATAAAAGATATAAAGTTAGCTTGACAGGATCTATTTTCCTTAAACTCATGTTGATTATGTTAAGTAATCTTCTTTAGTTCTTTATCATTAGAGCCCCATATAAGCTGCTCTATTATCTTGTCCAGGATTGATGTCACACTGACAGGTCTATAATTACCCTGATCATCCCATTTAGTCCTTTTAAAATATTGGCACAATATTACCTTTCTTCAAGTCTTCTGGAACTTCCTCAATATTCCAAAACTAAAGTCCTCAGCTAGCTCTTTTAAAACTCTTGGATGTAGTTATCTGGACCTGCTGATTTAAAATGGTCTGACTTTCATAGTTACTGAGATACTAGTGGAATGGACAAAGAGTTATCATGATCATATGATACAACTACTTCATCTGTCCCTCCCCCCCAGTACAGAACAGAATGAAGTAATGAACACTTCTACCTTTTATGCATTTTTGTTGATAATTCTATCATTTTCAATCTCTTAATAAACCATTACCCTTATTAGGATTCTTTTTCTTCCTAAAAACATGTCTATTGTCCTTAACTTTACAAGGCATAGATTTATGTGTTGAAATATACATTTACTGGTTGTCAGGCACCAAATGTCTATAAATATAAAGATATGTACTTCTTGGGACAAGACAAGACAGCTCAAAGAAAAATGTATATATGTTAGTGTGATCATTAAAAAGTGCTAACATCTACCGCTTACTCTACCGTAAAGAGACACTGTCAAGTTGAAATTCAGATAATCAAAAGTAAATGATATTTCCTTAGCTCTGTAATTAACATCTCAGATTATTAAAATGAAATGAATTTCAAACCAATGTTATTTTTTCACCATTTGGGTTCCCTGTTTATTTATTATTTGAATTTCACTCAGTTTGAAAAAAAGTAGCAACTGGTCAATTCTGCTTTTGTTTCTAGTTAGTTTCATTTTCCAGGCTTTGCATTTGATTCAGAATGTTAGAAGGGAATGGGTAAAGTCACCTCCATTAATTAGAATTAAAACCATAAACATTTTTATTAATTTCAGGCTTTTCTTAATATTCTTTTTCTTTAATTGGGCATACCTTAAAATCTTGGCACAACCTAAGGTGACAGTGTCCTTTTAATGAATGAATATTTAAAAAGCTTGTACATAGGTTGTTAATTCTTTCTCATCTGGCCTTTCTAGCTACAATGAATCTATTGTAAAACTCCACAATACACTGATTTTCCTTTTTTTGCAGACAATAAAATTTTACTAATATCCAAAATTTATAAATTTACAAATGAAGTCAGAATAAAACCTTTTTGTGGACATGAGAAATTATTTCTGCCTTGTGCAGAGTTTCTTATTCCACTCATTTATTTCTTTGGTTGTCATCTTCATTTGAGCAACCTTTCTGAGACTTGAAAAGGTCAGTGCCCCCACATTTGGTCCATAGGATTATAGGTGATGAGCTGTGTTGAAAGATATAATTGAGCCTCTGGCACGCAAGAGATTTCAACCTGTCCAGGGTATCAGAGAGGGCTATTCCTTTGAAGAGTCTAAAGGATGTGTGTATTGGGGATGGGGATGGAATTTTAAGAAGCTGGAGGCTATGTCAAAAGATAATTAATGTAGTCTAATTGGTCTCGAGGCCCTTGATCACAACTCTGTATGCAATCTGTTATACCTATATTCTCTCTTCTTTCCAGTCGGGGTGAGGCAATAGTAAGCTTCTTGGTCTGTATCTGGGATCACGTTTAGGTACAAGAAGCATGGTTACCTCAGGCATTACTGGAAAGAGAAGGCGTGCAGTCACAAGTCTGCATGACTGTGTTTGCTAGATAGTCACAGATGCACGTAAAAATGTAACAGTGAAATGAAAACTTTACTGGTGTGAAACTCCGTATGCGTATCAGATCTACCTATCTGGGATGGAGCATCTCTTTTTTAAGTTGGCACCTCAGTGAAGTTCCAAAGGGGCAGCTGTGTTAATTTAATCCAACAAAAAAAGCAAGGAGTCTTGTGACACTTAAAGACTAACAGATTTATTTACTGCATGAGCTTTTGTAGGAGAAAATCCCACTTCATCACACACTTTGAAGAAGTGGGATTTTCTCCCCCAAAAGCTCATGTGATAAATAAATCTGTTAGTCTTTAAGTGCCTCAGTGGTATCTCTCAGTTTTCTGCTCTAGATATTAAACATACAGACCCTCCTAAAACTTTATCAAACAGTTTACTTACCTTGCTTCCTCATTCCCCCAAAGCCAACTCAGCCATGGCCAGTCTTTGGTGGCTTTCATTTTAGAACAAGCATAGGTTTTCCTTTGTTTGCTTTAGCACTGGTATCCTGAAGAATGTACTCTGATTTGCTTAAGCAGTCCTCTCCTGAGAATCTCAGACTCTCTCCCCTGGCCAGACTGTGGACTAGATATTGATACCCAGTTGAACAGAAAGGTATTAAACAGTGTATATGAAAGGACTAAAATCCAGCCTTATGTTTTTCAAGCTACAATGCCTTATTAAATTCCAACCTCCTGCTCCAGTGCAGCAGCAGCAGCAGCAGCAGCAGCAACAACAACATATATTCTTTCTACTGATGAAACTAGTATACAGTTATAGTCTGCTTGCTAAGGTCTCAGGGACCTTAATAAATATTCACTATTTTCCAGTTACTGTGAACAGGAAGAGCTTCTCTTAAAAATTTAACTAGGACTAAAGCTTAGTCCATTTCTGAATTAAACGGAACATTTCCTTCCCTAGAGGTATGATCCAAATAGGTTACTCTTGCTACTCCATTAAGTGCCCTGGTTTTTGCTATTTTTTTTTTTCAGCCAAACAATGGAGTCCTTCCCAAAAGGCATGAGGAAATACAGTCTCTTTCTGAGGGCCTCACTCCACAAACCTTCTGCATGCAAAGCCCCACTGGCTTCAGCTGGAGTTTCTTCTGCAGTGGAACAGCTTGTAAATTCAAGCCGTGTAAAGCTGCTCTTTCCATAAATTTCCTTTCTGTATTACAAGGAAAAAAGTTGGGATTATTGCTCACTCAGACATTGGGGGGAGTAAAGGAGCTTCTGAAATTTGAGCGGCAATGATCGACACCTATCTACTTCCTCAGAAAGGTTACAATAATATAGAACAAACAATGGATGGCTTAACTTTGCTTGTGCCTGCTTAGAATATGAGCCAAAGAATATTGTTCCTTGAAAATATTCCATACAATTTCCTTTCATCCTTCTAATTACCACCTTAGCTGGCTACCGCCTTTTTTTATACATTTGCAATCCTCCTTCCTCATCACACTCTTCACTACACACTGTCTACTTGAGAAAATAAATTGCTCAACTCTCAGCGCAGAGGGAAAAATAATGGATGCTCTGCCTGCTAATGTTCTGCCATTGAAATGTAGCAGACACAGGGTTAATTATATCTAACCAGCTCCAGAGACTGTGCCCAAACGATGATGGATAGGCTACTGACAGAGTGACTATGATATCTCTAACTTCTAAAGCGACAGCAAGACTGGCTTCCTAGTAAGCTATGTTGGCTCAGTCTTCAAGATACTGAAGGCGTGAAACAGATCAAAGCGTTTTCCCTTTCTGCTTTCCGATTTTGGAATAAATGGTAACTCATCCTTCCAGCTGCATCTTTAATTCCTTGCTGCTGATACAAAGTGCTCACCTGATGGCTCTGGAAACTGTAGTCCCCTGGCTCACACCACAGTACATGCAGCAATGGGAAGCAGCTGTGAACTGCAAGCGCTGCAACAGTGTCCCTTCCCTGGGACAGAGTTTATAAGAGGCAGGGGAAGGCACTGCCTCCCCCTCCTTGGCCGCTCTCTACCTCCCCATTGAGGCAGGAGCAGACCCTGGCTGGACTCCAGGGCGGAAGCTGCAGCAGCTCTCAGTCCTGGCTGGGATCTACTCCTGCCTCATCAAGGAGGCAGGGAATGGCCACGGCTGCCGGCGTGAACTGGCTTCACCAGGGAACTGGGCTGCCGCCAGTGGTGGGAGCAGGCCCTGGCCCCAGAGGCAGGAGCCGGATCAGGCTGGGTGACTGGAGAGGGGACCCTGGATGTTTGGAGTTGCCTTCACCCAGGCAATCTCCAAAATCCGCCCTTGTACATTCTCCACCCATCAGTGCACCTCAAACATGGCATCCTCTAGGACAGGGGTCTCAAGCATGCGGCCCGCAGGCCACAGGCAGCCCCTAAAGCTACTTCCTGCAGCCCGCAATGACGCTATCATTACCAATATTTGCAATATCATTGCATGAAAAAGTTTCAGTGGTGCGGCCCTCGGGCTAATGTATTAGTCCTCATGCAGCCCTTCATTAGTCCTCATGCGGCCCTCATGGTGATTTGAGTTTGAGACCCCTGCTCTAGGACGTGTCTTCATTAGGAAAATTTTCCAGTGCTTTTTTTTGTTTTGTTTTTGTGCTGGTGCAACCAATGGCAAATGCTGAAATTTGTATGTGGTTTGTTTGTTTGTTTGTGTTTGCACCAGTGCAGCCAAAGGCAAAATCTAAGGAGTAGCCTGACGCCATAGCATGTGCAGCTTCTGTCATTGCTAGCACGGGTTCTGCAGGTAATGGCACAAAAAAACCCACAAAACCTTTACAACCAGATGTTCCTAGTTCAGATGATGTCCTAAGAGGGAAAGGTACCATAATTCAAACTGTGCACAGCCCCTAAAACAGAAATAGCTACAAAGATCCCACTTTTGAGTGGTGTCTGTGATGTGGGCTCTATCCAAGAAGTCACAAAGGTTATTGAACAGCTCTTAAGATTAGTTAAACTTAAACCAGAGATCTAGAGATGACTGTACTCCACAGCGTCCATAATGAATGAAGGCCACCATCTGTTCTTCACCCTGAGTACTTTAAAAAACAGAGGAAAAGGGCTTGACTTTTCTAAGAAGCAGTTTTGTGTTATATTTGCCTGGATTGATGTATTTTATTTTCCCTCATGGAGAGAGATTGCTTGTTTGTACACTTCCCCCCTTTCCCCCATGCTTACATTACATGATTTTAACATGTCCTAAGCAGATTTTCTGGAAGAAGTCTAGCCATAGTCAAACAAATAAGATTTTACTGGCTTCATTTTTCACTCAGATGCACAGATAGTAAGGTTATCAAAAGCAAAGAGACAGAAAAAATATTAAAAATATGGAAAGCAAGCTTTAAATCAGACAGACAAATGGGCCTCTATGGAAAAGAGTCTAGCTAGCTATCTTGTGGTTTTCTAATGTTTCTGTCCCCATAGTATCTGAACACCAATAATGGGATACTGCAAAATTGTCATGCTGCATAAAGCAAAGGCAGCCCAAGTTTATTTAGCCATGGAAAATGTTGTCAGCTGCTCTGGAGGCTGAGGGCCACAGAGCAAACAAATATGGGTCTTTTGAAGGATGCTTCAGGAAGGGCTGACCTCAGTGATGGTGAGTCAATGGGTTTGACCAGTAGGGTGGGAATCCAGAAGCACAGGTTGTAGACCCAGCTTTGCTGCAGATCGGCTGGTCAACCTTGCTTTGTGTAACTTTGTATCCATCTCTAAAATGGTGTATTACTAGTTTCCCAGCACACAAGTTTGTAGGGAGGCCCAATTAATCTTGAAAAGGACTTTAAAATAATAGTTTGTACCAAGTATTCTGAACAAAAAATGCCACAATAAATATTTGGTTACAAAATGAAGGAGCTGTAAGGGGAGGCAGCTATGTCGGGTTAGAATCAGCAATAGGAAGGCTGTGAGAGGGCAGAGCGGCGACCAGCAGTTGCCACATTTCAGCTTTGTTTCAATAAACAAGGATGAAACCAGACACAGGCTGGAAACTGCTCTCTCCATGATGCTAAAGGAGAGGAGTCTCTAAATATAGACTGACTGGCCTATTGTTTAGAAATAACACATGTTGATTAATCCTATTATGCAGCTCAAAAAAAAACCTTTCCAATGAGAACTGTCATAAGTGAAATGACATTAACATGTGGCTGTCATAAAACCCAGCAGGAGCTGAACTCCCTCACCCCAGTGCAACCTATCAGATCTCTTTCCCTCTTCCCATAACATGTTAGGATGCTGGAAATTGGGATAGAAAGGCACCAAGGGTGTGCACAGAGCCAGCATAAAAGCTACACACCACTTAAGTCTCACTTGCACTGGTACAGTAGGTTCACTCATCCAAATAGTGAAGATATTGGTGAGAATCCTTCATCCTGGTTCAAAAGCTGAGATCTAAAAGCACCAATTGTTTGACCTGCAGACTTGACACATACCTGAGTCTCAAGCCTGCACTGTCATCCCTGATTTCTGATTGTGACTGCAGGTGTCCGGGCATTTCCTCTGTATCCTTGAGATAAACATGTCCTTCACTGTAGTCACCTATTCCATCATATACTCCTATCAAATGAGCCTTGCGAGATTGTAAATTACTGCAAAAACCATTCCAAACAATAAAGGCAATTTTACTTACTGAACCATTCAATTTACATACTTAAATTAGACTCAACCAGACACTGAGAGGGGATGTCTCGTGGCCAGATAAACAATGAATTTAGGGAAAGAACTGCCATGTACTTCCCCACCTCTCACATGAAATTAATGAGGTGCTTCAATTTAATCATCATTAAAATTACATCTTTATTTAGTTATTTAGCAGAGTTGGACTCAGTGTGCAGCATGGAAGACACAGTAACTCCATCTACCTCCTCCAAAAGCCAGAAGGACTGCAAGTAGGGGTTTCTGTCACTCTAACCTATTCTGGATCCCTGAACTGTGTGTTTGTGTGTGTGTACAGTTGAAGGACACAAAGAGTTCACTAATGTTTATTATTAAGTGATGAAAATAAAGAGGAATGGAAAAGACAAGGGCAAATTCAAGCGAAGTGAGTAATACTGTTTGAGATCGGGGTGGAAGACTGTTTGGATGCCTGAGGAGAGGAGGAGAAGGAAAGAGACATTAACTCTTCAGAATTTACCAACCAATCAGAAACCTGCTCAGCAACATTCATTTTAAAAGTTTAATGTGTCTTAAATGGAAAACCTCATTAAAAACCAGGATTTTGAAATGAAAGCCCAGAATATATACTGAGAGAGCAAGAGAGAGAGCAGAGACGAGACACAGCATGTCTTGTGTGCCTCTGCAATTTGTTTTGCATTTGCTCTCTCGCACACATAATTTATTCATCTCAAGATGCTTCTGTGCATTTGCAATGCTAGTGCAGTAAGAAGAGCTGGATGAGAGTGAAAGCAGTACCTGGTGGGCTGTATTTTTACATTTACTGTGGCTATAAAAAGCTATTGGGCTCCCGAAGCATTGCAGAACGACTCAGACCCTTTCCCATTCACCCATCCCTGTAAAGGTGAGACTCTGCAACGACCAGCACCATGCCAGTGCCCTAAGACCTCTTCCCCTCACTTCCCCTCGACTGCTTGTAGCACAACCACCAGAAACTCCTGGAGGGCTGCTGTACTTTGACAGTATTTCCACCATTAGGCTGTGGCTGGAAGCACCAGCTGAGCCTTTGCTTTTCTCCAATATATTGGAACTTTGCAAGAAAAGAGAATAAGAACTGCTGCAACCGGGGACAATCTGACCTACAGCGTCCATGGACAGCAATGAGTAAGTCAGTGGAGATTTTAGACTGCTTGGCTCAATATATGAGAGATACCAACAAACAAATGGTAGGGATTATGGAGAAGAGCAACAAAAATTGCTGGGTTCTGTATTCAGCAATTGAAGGAACATAATGGTGAAGGCATGAGAAGGGAAGGTCTGAGAGGATGACTGGCAACTGACAGGGCATGGAGGTCTAGCTAGACTGATAGCTCTTTACCATTTCTGCTTTCTGTTCATTTATGGTTCTGCAGTACTGAGGGGTAATGCAATAAAGGAAGTCTTACGATGTATTATAATAGCCCAGTACAAGTCAGGTCCCTACAGCGTACCAGCACTAGGCATCATACAGGCACACAGAGACTGCTGCAAAATGCTTACAATCTAAATAGACAAAGTGTGGGAGGAAGGAAATATTCCCATCCCCATTGAACATGTGAGGCACTGCAGCAGAGAGGGATCGAATGATTTGCTCAGAGTCACAAGGGGAGTCTCTGGAGGAGCTAGGAAATGGACATGGGCCTATCAAGTCCAAGGCTCTACCACAGAGATTACACCAGCATAGCTATGTTACCCACGGCCTTAGAGCGTAGATATGGCCTATACCGAGAGAAAAGTATCTTCTGTTGATATGGGAGCATTACACCCTCAAAAGGACATTGGCTATGTCATCAAAAGCTGTCTTCCATCCCCATGATTGTGTCTTCACTGGGGTTTTTGGCAGCACAGCTCAGTGATGAGTAAGTTTACTCAGTGTCTCCCCCTCCCTGATGTATTTATGCCAATCTACTTTTAGGGATAGACCAAACCCTAATCTGGTACCTTTCTCACAAGATCAGAAACGGACTACATGATAAAAGCGGGCCTTTTCCTTTCTTAGTTTCCTGAGAAGACCTGTGGGCCTAATTTTCATCTTACAGTAGCATAACCCCATAAACTTTAATAGAGCCAGTCTTGTTTTACATGGATGTGAGTGAACAGAATCAGACCTTGTGCTACCAGCCAGGGGGAATCCAAACACTATGTGGCCTGTTTTTGTTTTCCACTGATGCATGAAGAGCTGCTCAAGTGCATAATACTAATGAGGCTACGAGTGGAAACCCTTAAGCCCCACCTCATTTACTTCTCTCCAAGACAACAAAGGGAGAATAGATCCCAGTAAGGTCCTGGCACTACTGTAAATGATGTTTAATTTTTTTATCACAGGCATATCAAACGTATGGCTGGATCTGGCATGCATGATATATTTATGTGGCTTCTAGAATCAAAGCTTCAATTTATAAAAGAAAGTTCTTAGCTCTGGCGGCTGCACAGGTTACCTTTCAAATGTGAATTGAGCGTAACTGATGCACTGACGTCTACCTGAGTCTGCAAACAGCCTGAAATAATGACGCAGAGGAGTTGACTACCCTTGTCTCCTACCAGTCTAATTGGACCATCTTTTTTAAAGCACTGTAGTGTTAGCATTAAAGCACTGAAATTACTCATCATTTTAGCAAATGGCATCGGGTGAAACTCACTGGACTGGGAATTGCAAGTGGCTCCAAGGAAATGAGTGCAGAGGGAAGAACAGTGAAAACTCCCAAAGACCAGGAAGGCTGAAACAAAAAGGAGGAAGAGAATGGGGAAAAAACCTAGCTTTGCGTTGTATCTAGCAAAATGAAGTTCTGGGTCCATGACTGTCACTCATAGGTGCTACTGAAATACAAACCACAACAACAAAGGACAGAACCAACAGGGGCCTAACAAGGATCAGATTTTCTCATGAGAGTGATGTAAGTGACCGTGAGGCAGTAAACCAACAATAAATAAAACTGAACGTTCAGTTGCTACGTAATTGCCATATTTTCCCCTTGATCTCTTTGCAAGCCACCTACTTGTATCAGTGACATTCCACCATGTACTGCAGAAGATAGTCAGGAATTCCTACCGTGACCCATGAACCATAATTAAACACAGACTTTGGGTAAATTAATTTGATCCCTCTGTTTTCTAGCATCTTAACTCTTTCTTCAGGCCAAGAGGGACCAAGAATTAGATACATTGACTGAGAATGGCACTCACACCTTTCAGCTCTGGATGCCTGTAAAAAAATTTATCTCACCTGTAAATCAAAACACACTTCAGAAATAAAAGCCTCCAAATGACATCAGGAAGATCAAACATCAGCCCATGAAGAGAGAAAATGGCAGAACCGTGGCTGGGGCTATTAAGAGTCAGAAATACAGTTTGTCTGCATTAAAAATGCAACATCAGCAGAGACAACTGAAAAGAGTCGTTCATCAACTCCAGGATCAGAGAGACATCTTAAAGTATGTGCACTGTTTAAACACACACATGCACCAATTGTCTATTGTAGAAGGAGAGGAGAGCAGCAGTCTTTGTACCTTGTAAGTCTTACCCTAGTCCTTTGGGTAAATGCAGGACTAGAATGACATAAGGAATGGAAAATAAGAACCTTGCTCACAATAACGGGGGCACAACTCATGTGAGCAGCCTGCATGGAAAGTAATCTAATGCTGCAATTTCTCAGAAACAATATAGAGGCACTCACATACATTATGATTAATGGCTGGACAGCATGGTGTGAAAACCATTTAAAAAATGCCATTTTTGTCACTGACAATGTTACACATATAGTAAAGGTCATATATGATAAGAGAATTATCCATATTTCTTCTGCAAACACATTTAACCTTGTAGAGCACAATTCCCCAGAAGATCAGTGATCCATCTCCAGCAACAGAACTGCACTCGGCAGAATCTAGAGAAGGCCAATTTTACTTGTGCACGCACACACACACACACTCTTTGTACGGATTGTATATGCACGCACATTTACAGTCTCTCTCCCAACCCACTCACCCAGAAGCAGAGGAAAACCTGTACATCTTTCAGACCAAAAAGAAATGCAAATGGTCTAATCTATTGCAATGCTTCCCCTTAAACTCCAGATCTGGCATGCTTTCAATATGTATGGGAACCCATCTTGTGCTTAGTGCCCCCAAGCAACCCAATGGGCCATTCTACTCTGCACCAGAAAGCCTGGCACTGAGGGCTAGGCACCTGATTTTGCCACCCTTACTCATGTTAAGTATCACATTTCTTCCTGACTATAAACAAATGCTTGCGTAGTGCAAGATTATACTTATGTTGAGTTAGCAGTGCACAGTAGCACTAACGTTGAGGTACAGCAGAAATAGTTTGTGGGGATACCAAAAGGATAGGCTTCATATTTCAGTTTTAACTGGAAATGAATTTCCTGGGCAATTTCACCAGAAAATTACTTGCAAAACTGTACAGTATAAGTAAAGATGAACAAAAAATGTTACAGAAAATAGGTCCGTAAGAAAAGAAAAGATACACCTTGGGAAGTGGCGAGGTGAGGGTGGATGGAAATAAAATGAATTTCCGCATTCCAGTAGCTATGCCAGATTAGCTTGTGTCTGGCACCAGAGGTTAGTGTTTTGTTGCATGGCATTAGAAAGTTTGGAGGGCAGTCATAAACTTTTAATTCCACTGAACCAGTGAGCTGAAGACCTAACTTACATTTCCCATCACCTTGATAGCACTATATCACTCACTATGCCCAAGTGTCAAGGGCTATGCAAGGTGCAGGGCCATGGAGAATCAGACACCATGCCTCATTTCTTTCAGGGAGGTGCCATTTCTAGGTGTGAGGCTCCCTGCTGGCAGCACCTCCTCTTTCGATGCTCCTCCTAGCCAGTGTTCAGCTCCCTCCTCACATTCCTTCTTCCTCTGCAGTTTCTTTTAGTCACTTTTGCGCAGGCTAGACAAACAACATATACAGCAGGTGACTGACTTCATTTCCGTTCAGGCTGTACTCTCACACTGATACATGACTCCAGCAGAGGGCAACGGAAATGATTAGGGAGCTGGATAACATGACTTATGAGGGTCGGCTAAGAGGCCTTGGCTTTTTAGTTTGCAGAATAGACGAGTGAAAGAGAGGGAATTTTACAGCAGCCTTCAAGTATCTGAAGGTGGGTTCCAGGGAGGATGGAGTTAGGCTGTTCTCAGTGGCTGCAAATCAGTGAACAAGGAGCTAAGATCTCAAGTTGCAGTGGAGGAGGTCTGGAAAAACTTTTTCAATAGCAGAGTGGTGAATCACTGGGAGAGGTTACTTAGGGAGGTGGGGAAATCTCCATCCTTAGAGGTTTCAAAGTATCGGCTTGACAAAGCCATGGCTGGGATGATTTAGCTAGAGTTGATCTTGCTTTTAGCAGGGTGACCTCCAACCATAATCTTCTATGAGAGGGCAAATCACCACTACAGACTATCCTGCTTTTTCCATAGGAGTTACCAGTATAGTTCTATTTGGGGTAGAGGGAAACAGTATTCAGGCCATGCCAAGGATAGGGTTACTGGATACCAAAGCATGGAAGGGAGAACAGGGGAGTATGAAAAGGAGGACATTGGAGGACACATGGAGAAAATGTAGTATTAATGTAATATTCTTCTGTTTTTAGGAGGCCCTGGAACACTTCCCTCTAAAATTAGGGTGTTCCAGGGCATTCCAGCACACTTTAACCCCTGTAAGTAAAAAGCCAGACACAATCATGTATTTTTAAAATGCCTGCCAGACAGAGGACGTGAAAGGAAAAAGGAGGACACGTCCTCCTTTTGCCTGACATCTGGTAACCCTGGCCAAGGAGATTGTTTCTAAATGGCCCTGGACCTCCATCCCATGTTGCTCTGACATCCATGTGAGATTTGAGGTGAAGTGAGGAAGTGTCTGATTCTCATGCTGTTTTCAATGTAAAAAGCCCAGAGACTCACATAAGCATTGTTGTGTAATCAGGAACTGATTACATTCCCTTGCAGATTTCCCGGCTGACCTTCTCAGCTTGTCAGGTTGGCTTCTGCTCTCCTGCAAGAGCCACACACCATCCTTCTGGGCAGGAAAGATTTCCCCAAAGTGGTTTGTAGAATCTGCTGGACCAAATTATTCTTCTCATTGTTACTGCTTCTCTTTCTAAATCTTCTCATCCCCCCAAAAAGCAAGGGGGACCATTAAAATGAACAAAAACATCTCATCTGAGGTATCTCTGAGGGAATGAGCGTCATCTCAAGTAGGAGGGGGATGGAGAAAGAGAGAACACAGCTGAATGGTTCTGGTAGCATCAACCCTTCTCTGGTGATGCCAGAATTAGACTAGAAGATGCACCTCAAACAGTAGGTATTCATAAGTTATACACCATACATAGCATTCTTATTATGGAAATAAAGAAAATGCTTTATTGGAGCAGACAGTGGACATTCCTTCTGCAGAGCGTTGTTTCAGTTACATCAGAAGAAAGTTAGGGGTACAGGGAAATCCTCCTAATTGTTCCCTTTTGTGGAGACGTTGTGTATTTGCATATGCCTTCCTGACCATGGTAGGAATTCACTTATTATCCTGAAGCATGTGGTTTAACTTCTCACATAAGTTTATCTTATGCATCCACACATGGAATTAATGGTCATACACTATTTAGCTCTTTTAATAACCCTGCTAAAACATTTATCTCAATAAACCCCTTAAGCACTTTCCTCTGTAAAGTCAACTACACACCACATAAAAGGAGTGCTTCTGTTCTTTTTAGGGGTTCCAAGTTACTACCCTTTAATGTTTACTTTGTGGTTGCTAATACAAATTGACTCTCCTGGAAGGAGGAGAAACTGTTGGTGGAATTCCCACAGTGGAAAACCAGCGGGAACAGAGATAACAATTTACAGATTGTACAAGGGACTCAATGTGGACAGGCTGATGAGAAGCCCAGAATTTATAACAATATAATGGCTTGGTCTAGGACAGGAGCCATCAAAGTGCAATGTCAAAGGAGTCCACAATGCAGACCACAGCACCGTACAGAGGATGATGGTGGAACATAGCATATGGTCCCTGGGTTTTCTGCTCCTCTGTATTAGAACATGGGAGTGATCTTTAATCCACTCAACTTTATACAAATTAAGTGGAGGCCTGTGGCAGGCTGCCAAGGAAACCCTAGCTGGGCAAAGCTTGTGCTCCTGTGTGGACTGAAGGAAAAGCGTTTATGGCTTGTCAAAAATAACAGAGGCAGATACAAAGCCCCATGGATACAAACAGTCTCACTGGAGAGAATCCTGGAAATGGGGGCTAGAATCAGGTGGGCCTGGGAAAGGTCACAACCTGCACTGGGGACACTGTGTTGCTCCAACCACACCCTCTCCATGAACCCGACCATTGTCTCTGCATGATGTAGGAGGGAGGTCCCAGATCCAGTCATTGTTTGCGTCTCCCAATAAGACAGGTCAAATATTTGACCAAGGGGGGAAAACCCCCCAAATTTCTTCAAGCTTTGATTCTGCCCAGTGTATTTTCAGTATGTATCAGCCCACTTCAATCGACAAACAGAAAACAATCCCTCCCACCACTTCCAGCAAAATCCTGCGGGAAGTATGAGTGGCTGTCATTCACTTTTGCTGATGCCTAAAAGACAGTGCAAATGTTTGGGAGCAAGTGAGACACTGCTTGTGTGTGTGTGTGTGTGTGTGTGTGTGTGTGTGTGTGTGTGTGTGTGTGTGTGTGTGTGGATTCACACATGCATAGGTGTGTCTGTAAGAAGTACACACTGAAGCGTATGTGCACACACGTGAGTGCATGTATTTTCATTCAGCTACCCCCTGTTCATGAGAGCAGAGAGTTAACCGCTCGCTGCAAGTGATCTCTGCCATCTTTTGTGCGTTGAGAACCTGGAATGCCGCATAAATCATTATTCCTGCTAATTACTAGGAACCTCAAACGAGACAAGCGTTTTACTCCTCATCACTGAATTTTGTTATGCTAATTAGAGTTGTATAAGCTGTTGCTATTAAACCTGGAGAGTCAGAAAAAACATTTGCATTAATACCCACAAAGCTGCTTCAGAACCTAGTTATTAGTATTTCAATGAAATTCGGGTTATCAAGGAGCTGCTGCCATTTCAGGGGTTGGTTTGTTTTTTTCTATATCCTGCTGTGAACTAAAATATAAATAAATGTAAGGTGACGCAGCACACTTCATGCAGACAACATTCCCAAGCAAGGAACGAAAAATATGAAGAGAGGTTGAGGAGTAGAGTTTAAGGAAGTCCCCAAAAATTAAATTTTAGAAATAAAAATATGAAATTTGTTAGTTTTTAAAAGTGCCACAAGACTCCTTTTTGTTTTGCCAAAAAACTTAGGTTGTGTTACTCCAATATATAGCACTTTTCAGCTTATGATCTCAAAGTCCACAAACCAGTGTTTTCAGAAGTGGGCATGATTTTGGATCTCCAATTTGGACTTGACTTTCAGTTCAACTGGAGTTGTGGGCACTTGGTATTCAGCTGAAAGTAGAGCACCCAGCTCAGTATTTAACATTTACAAGTTGACACTAACAAAGAGATGACTAAGCTTTGTGATGCCCATCATACAGATTGGTGAAGTGCATCAGGGTGACCTTTTGGCTCATAAGGCCTACCCAAGCAGAAGGGATGTTCCTGCATTTTCAGCAGGTTTTTCACAAATTTCAAATTGCTGGGTCGAATGTTTGCTTACATGTGCCTGTTGTTACAGACAGTGGGCTAACCGGTGGACGTGAGGGCAGCATGTAAACTGCAGAGGACATTAGTGACGATGACGATATTTTAGTTCAGCTGAATGTGAATAGGTGTTGCAGTCACCAAGCTTCTCGGAGGTTCCCAAAAATGAGTTCATAACATTTTGCACGTACAGTCATTACAATCCAAAGTCAATATTTGCCAAGAGTTACCATAAGGTCAAATCTGAGACACTGCAGGTTTTCCATAAACTCAGAATAGGAAAGAATTCTGTTGTAATGACTGGCAATCTTTTCTCACCTAATCTTTTAATTACAACCATTGCATGCAGCTGTTTCCATCAGAAAGTCTCACAGCATTTTACACACCTCTTGGATGCAATAATTATCATCACCATTTTAGGTATCAAACAGGTTCACTGACTTGCCCATGACGGTGAACCAGACATGAACTGGACTCCGATCTTTTGCCTCAGGGTACCAGGTCTTACCTATGAGATCATTCCTACTGTTAAGTGTCTGGTGGGAATGAAGAGCCATGAAAAATATTTCTCTCCATTGCACTGAGCTGCGGGCATAATCTTTCTTGTGGTCGTTTTGTTTCTGGTGATCACTACAGCATGGGGACCTAATTTTCCAGTGTGCGATAGATCAGTGCTCAGCATTATGTTTCTGAAAAGTGAAGGGGATGCTTTTCATAGTAATTATAGTTATGGGTAAGAGTCCTTACACCATAATTGCAGTGTGTGTTGTTAATGGACAGTGTTTGACCTGTAACAGCCCATTGTGTCTGCCAAGCAGCGTCCCAACATCCATAGCAGACTTTATCAATTAGTACAATCCCACCTGTTGGCTAGACTTGCTGTGCGTCTTTCAGCTCAGGACACAAAATTCCCTTCAGTGACATTTGTGTCACAGTGAAGAGTAGACCCCACTGACAGCAGGCTGTCTCTTAAATAATACATTTTGAACTATATAGCTAACCCACAGCATTATTCCAGTGATGGGGTTACAAGTTATCAGCTTTTAAAAGCATTTGTCACTTGCTGCTAAAAAGGGAAATCTGTCGTCTCCCACAGCATATTGCTGTCCAAAAACCAAAAACCAGCCAAACAAAACCTCCCATTATTTCTTGTGGGTTAAAATATACAGGTGAATTTAATTCCAAAGGGGTAGCTGTGTTAGTCTAATTCAGCAAAACAAACAGGAGTCTAGTGGCACTTTTAGAGACTAACAGGTTTATTTATCGTATGAGCTTTCATGGGAGAAAATCCCACTTTGTTAAACGCTTTAAGATGGAGAAGTACATACGATTTTAGTGCAGACATAAAGGATGAGGAGTTAGTGAGAACGCTGCTTGCCCCATAGTTTTTCTTAGACATTTTAATTCTGACCAAAGCATGCCCTATTCCCCCATGCAGTTGCACTCCTCAGCTTCTATTATCCAAAGACTGTCAGTCTCACTAACCTACATGGTGCTCCTTCTGAAATGACCTAACCTTATATTAGAGCCCATGTCACCTGAGGTCAGAAACCAGAGCACTGGCTTACTGTGCTTCTCACAGCACTAATCACCCTCCTTTTCCGCGGCATCTGCTGCTTTACATTCCCTCAGGCCTCATTTACATCTACATGTGTCCAAAAAAATAAGCCATGTTCCCCTCTGCCTCTGAGAGACAATGCTACAGTCTTGCTTTCTCTGTGTTCATATGAATCAGTGCACGAAGGAGGAACAATTGCAAGGAGAGTGCCACCATCCTCTGGGGCCTATTCTAACTCCCTGGCCTCCCTAATCATAGGCAGATTAAAAAAAAAAAAAATTCACAGCAGCAAAGCTACGGCAAAGAGAACTCTAAGAAGGATGAGGAAAATGAAGACACTATGAAATGCAATAGATGTCAACTTCTACTTATTTTTTAATTTCATCTCTTACAAGCTTTTTGGAAGCTAACATGATTAAGTTCTTCACACAATTTATTAGCATCATGTTGGAAATCCAGCAGTATATTATGCTGTCTGAGTAATCCAATTAGTGAAATGTATTTATTTAACCAGAATATTAGCGACACACAATCCCAAATGAAGTGAAGTCCCTGATCCTAGAGTTCCTCTTGCTACTTAGAATTCGATCCCCAGCTACAGAAAGGTTTATTCTAATGAAATAAATAGCATCCCTATATTTTTGGAATAACAAAGGCAAACTAAGTCTGCATCCTCAGCAGACAGCTTCATGCAATAGATATTGGTGTTACACAGATTTCACAGCTTTACAGTACCAGTCCCTCCTCTCCTCATAAAAAGAGACTATTTTCAAATGGATATCTCAGCCAGTTGCTCGTCGAGCATAGAACTTTCTTTCATATGGAAACCTGAATACCTAAGTGAGGTTTTTACCATCTTTAAAACTTTAGTTTGATTTGAAAAATCTTTGAAATAACCACAGTGTGAGACATGAAGGGTCTTGATCTTTGCACATTCACATTCCAGTGCAAATGAACTGAGATCTGGGGAAAGGGAAGTGATTGACGGCCCTTGTGTCTGAAGCAGGACACACATAACACAGTCAGCATCACACAATTCTTTCACTGCTACACCGCAGCAGGTTTACCAGTGTGCCTTGACCCAAATGCCAAAGCCAGTAGAGTGGGGGTAAGGAGGGTGTTAATGACCAATCACAGGCTATGTCTACACTACAAAAGCTAAGTCGACTTAATAAAGTCTGCTTAAAGTCAACTTTAAGTAGACCTTATTAAGTCAACTTAGTGAAGCCACATTGCATTAAGTCAACTTTACAAATTCAACTTAAATGGCCCCACTGCACTGTCAACTGTATAAAGTCGACTTTAATGGCCACATTGTGTTATAAAGTCAACTTAACCCTAAAAGTCAACTTTAAGGGCAGGAGTTATTAAGTCAACTTAAGGAAGCTCTTCAGTCAACTTAATGAACTCAAAATGTGGCCAGGGCTTTGCTTAAGTCGACTTAAGCCTCCTTAAGTCATCTTAAGCTTATACTGTAGACATAACCTACACTTAGTAATGGACTTCATTTGCAACCTGTCTGAAAGATGCCAGCATCCCCACACAAAGGGGTTAACTTTTTCTGCCAGGGATTTGTTATTTTGTGTGCACTTTCAGACCCTTAGACCCTCCTCCAAATTGAATCATAACTGGAATGTGCGGAAATGTCTGTTGCCCCCACTGATGTGCTCCGCTTCACACACACGTGTGTGTGTGTGAGAGAGAGAGTGAGAGACTATAACATTAATGGGAATTTCCCAAGCAAATTCAAGATGAATAGATCCTTAGAAATTAGTTATTGTTGGGGCTTTATACTTTCTAAATTGGGATTCTGTGCCTAATGCCTAGAGCAAAGATGGGGAGTCAGGACACACAAGTTCTATTTCCAGCTTCAGCGGGGACTCTGTTTTGGATGTTCCATGCCTCAGTTTCCCACCTGTAAAATAGCTGTAATGACTTGCCTACCTTGTAGAAACACTGCTAGGCTTATTGGATGTTTGCATAAAGCAACTGGACATGTTTGGCCAAAACGTGCTGTGGAAGTGCAAAGCATGACCAGCTGTGGCCTCCATTGGTGCTGTGCATGGAGTGAGAGTTGGGCAATCTTTATGCTCCAAAAGCCACTTCCAGTGATTTTCCATGGAAGCTAAATGCCAGGGATACAACCGATCCACAAATATCATAAACAGACATCACTGTTATTAGGTAGCCTTAACAAAATAAGGATTGGGTTTCTTCCTCCCCACCCCTTTTATTCATGTTCTTAATGGCAGCTGTTACGGCTCTCATACCTCATCTTTCACAGAAGATTAATAAACAGAAGCCCTTTAAACTTCCCACACTGGGGTGATGATGAGCCAGATTCCTTCCCCAAACTAAGACAGCTCCTGCAATATTCCCCGTCTAGACTAACAATGGACCCTTTCCATACTAACGATAAGGATACAAGGGGAAAAAGGCAGCTTGCTGGTTCCGCTGACATTGCACTCTTCAATTTGCCCACCAACTTCCCCTAAGGCAACAAAGCTAGGAACAGGTTCCTCTAACTGCCTCCTGCATCAAACCTGACACAGGCTTTCTTCTTCTTTCCCACAAGTCAACTTACAGCTCTGTCCTTGTCATTGCATATGACAGAAAAGAAAAGAAAAGAAAAGAAAAGAAAAGAAAAGAAAAGAAAGCCTCCCCATGCTTCTCAGACTGTGAGTTAGAGAAGGGTAGGGCAGCCACAGGGACGGGACAGGATAGGCGACAGTGGAGGGGCTTTCTTGCGTGGCTCTGGTTTTTGACCTGGGAAGAGACAAACAGGGATGCTGTGCTAGCTTGCGGAGCTGAGTGAATAACATGGCTCACATCACAGGAACAGCCCCCTGGCCCCCACCAGGACAGGGACAGAGCCTGCCAGCAATGGCTCAGAAATATCCCCCTCCCAGTATCAGGATCCATAGGGTGGTGCCCACCACTACAGGCTGCTTTGTCACTGAGTTTTGCACTGGTGATAGGGTTTGCTTTGGTTTTGCACTGATGGTAACTGTGCAGGGTACCTGGGGTATCTGAGGGAAGGGTGGGTTTTCTAACTGGTGTCATTCCACCCTCAAGACCTTGCTGAGGGTACTTACCTTACCCACCTGTTGCGAGGTGGAGGAGGAGAAGGAGAAGGAGGGAGATTCCTGTAGGGCTCTTCCTCCCCAGCTGCCTGCTCTAAGTCTATGGAGGAAGGAAGCTTCACCTCCACAGCTCCTGCGAGGTGAGGTTAGCTCTGCAAATCTTACAATCTCCTTGGGGGCTGGAAACAGGAGAGTCTGAGCTTAGCCAGGGCCTGCAGGTCAGTACCATGGCAGTCGTGTTCCTGCCACCAGGTAGCCAGGCCCAGCTGAATGACTTGGTGCTGTTCTGGAGCGAGTCCAATGCAGAGATTAGGCCACTGTTTACTGGGACTCCTGGGTTCTCCCCTGAAGTTTGGCACAGGTTCACTTTCAGCTTCTCTTTCTCCATTTGTAACATGGGTACACCACCTCCTAGCTCATGCTGGTGCTATAAAAGTCTCCTGGAAATCCTCGGATGATAAACCTGCCATTTCTTTGTTCTCCCTTTGCTCGCTCTTTGCTCTGTTCTGTGGCTGCACTGGGCTGATTCCCTTCTCTCTGGTGTCCCTCCTCTAGGATCCAGGGTCGAGAGTTACCTGGGGCCTGGGCCAAGGTCAAGAGGAAGACATCTCTTCAGACATCCCAAGGCAGCCTGCTTAGTTTCCTTGATGTCCTCATTCCTCCATCTACCACAGTGGTGATGTGAGAGACACACCTCTTCTCATGGTACAGGGCTGGGAGATGGTAACTGAGTGCTTACCCATGGAGAAGTGCATTTACTTTTGGGAAATGAGGGGGAGGGCTGAGGAGAGGCAACCTTGTTAGATCCTAGGAGTTGGATGGTACAGACTTTCATTCCTAACCCCTGCTAATGTGGGCTGTTGTGGCAAGCCCCAGTAAAGTACTCTACACACAATGAGGGATGTTTGCTAATAACCTCTGATTTATGCCCTGTACAGTTTCCAGGTGAACCACTGGGGGCAGTAACTTTCTACAAGACAAAGGTTAAGTTTTATATCAAACATGTTCTCCTGTGTCCTCCTCCACTGCTCTGAAGGGGGCAAAGATAGGAGGTGGAGATAGTGAGTAATGGGGACAGCCCGGGACATAACTAATACACATTAAGAACACACCTATGCCCCTAGTGAAGACCAGATGTCACAGCCACATCCTGGTGAATAGGAGCACTGTAGGCCAGAACTGGAAGGGCTCTGGTCTGGCTTTTATGCCAGTGCAGGTTGTCTTCACTGGCCCCACAATGGTGGAGAGTAACATGGTGGCAGATGACTTGATACTTAGCCTTGTTCAGAGTAAGTATGTTCGACACCCAAGACACTCCAGTCCCTGCCAGCAGTAAATGAAACTGAGAACTAGCCACCAGCTGCTTCCTGAAATGATTTTCACTCCAGTTCTTGGTGATTTTATCACAAAACCTAACATACCAATGTTAGCTGTGACAGGGGTGCAATGACTGCAAAAGGGAGAAGGAACGAGAGGAATGTCTGTACACTGTATTTTAGACCTGTGGATTGCAGAAGACTTGATTTTCTTTCCTGCATATCAAACCCACTTTGGACACAGCACAAAAGAATAAACGCAGGATCAATCTTTAGATGCAAGATACAGATCGCTATAGACATGTAAAGTAGACCATATCTATAGTGCACTTCCATTCAACTGGTGCAGGGGAAGGAGCGCTACATGCACAAGTGGCCTTTGGCATTGCAACCGCCCTGCTATCTAGCCCTGCTCTGAGCAGACAGTAAATATGCCAGAGGCTGCTCATACCTTGCCTGCAGCAGAGCCCTCATCACTGGTATCACCAGTGGAGCTGAAGAGGTGGGGAATAGTTCAGAAGAACAAGTAGTGCAGGTGGAGACAGAGTATGTATCTCTCCTTCTAGTGGCTGGTTCACACATGAGCCTTTGAGTGAATCTCCTGGAGGAGTTTACTAAGCAGAACATTTGTGGAAATAATATGTTGCATGAGACAATCTGTGGACATTAGCCCAAAGCTACTTTGAATTCCCTAAACAAGGGGTCTACAACCTGTGGCTCCAGAGCCACATGTGGCTCTTTGGTTTCCTCCTTTCGGCTCCAGGCCCACCCTCTGCCACCAGAGGACTGTGGGTGGCCTGCTACTGGCTCCAAAGTCCCCTGCCACGGGGGGTCGCTGTGGGAGGCGGGCTCCTGGTTCCAGGCTCCCCCTCCCCACAAGAGGACCCTGCAGCAGGCACCCTGGCTTAGCTCCCCCACCAGGCGGCTACACCCATTGTGGCTCTCAAAACACTTTGTTATTGAAGGAATTTTTAAAAAAAAAGTCTCTTCTTATCTGTTGGGTTGCAACCCCTGCCCTAAACACAGTATTTGCCCACAGGTCTCTGAGTCAGGTTCATCCAATCAGGGAGCAGAAACAATATCAGGTGATCTATTGGTCCAATCAAAACCTAACTAGTGCATCTTGAGTGTTGAATCTCAAACACTCACAACAAGCTGCTTGCAAACCAGCTGCAAGCCACAGGTAATTGGTGGGAATTATTTTGGCAATAATTCTAAAAAATGAATAAACTTGAGAAAACTGCAAGCTGTTCACAGTCAATTCACCAACCAGGAAAAAAGCTGAATCAGCCAAATACATTCTTCACTACAGATTATTTATTCAGCTCTAGCTGTAACGTTATTTAAAGCATTAATGCCTAATTAAGCAACTCCTCATCATTCAGCGTATTCTAGTCTATTCTTGGAGGAACAGACTAGTCAATGTTCAGCAGTATACATTCTGTAATAGAAATACTTTACCCTTCCATATGTCAGCATCACCCAGGTGAAGACCTCAAAGATCCTCACCAGTGCTAACATGTTTAGCCTCCAGAAGGGAAACAAGTATATTTATCCCTCCCATTTTACAGATAGGGAGATAGAAGCACAGATTGATTATGGGACTTTTCAGAAATGGCCTTTAGTGGTGGGTACTTCCTTTTGTTTTCTTTGTGTGCCCAGTTTGAGATGTGTAGAGCTGGATGCTAAGAGCTTGACTGCACTTAGAGTTGTGGATGTGCAACATCCCTGAAAATCAAACCCTGGGTGTGTCAAGTGGAGCACCCCAAAATTGATGGAGTCCACTTTTGAAAATGCTGGTTTATGTGACTTTGGACTAAGGTCCAAGAGCAAATCTTGGTCTAAGAAGGAAATCGAATCTAGCTCTCCTTTCTTTGTCCCACTGAGGTAACCACAAGCTTCTCTCTGGGTATGTCTACAATATGGACTTAAGTTGACTTAAGGAGGTTTAAGTCGACTTAAGCAAAGCCCTGGCCACCTCTGGAGTTCATTAAGTCAACTGAATAACTCCTGCCCTTAAAGTCAAATTTAAGGGTTAAGTCAACTTTATTAAGTAGACTTAACACAATGTGGCCATTAAAGTCGAGTTAGTGCTGTGGGGCTATTTTGGTTGACTTTATATAGTTGACTTAAGCAGCAGACCCATTTAAAGTCAACTTTATTAAGTTGACTTTAAATGGGTCCCCTGACTTAAGGAAAATGTGGCCTCACTAAGTCAACTTAATAAGGTCTACTTAAAGTTGACTTTAAGCAGACCTTATTAAGTTGACTTAACTGAGCCCTATAGTGTAGACTTAGCCACTTTTAGCTACAGTTTCGGCAAAGCCCAGTGCTTCCCAAGAAACATTTTACGTGAGCAGTCTCAAGAGTCCCCTGCACAAGGGCAGGGCTGCTCAGACACACACCAAGTACAGAACCAGGTTGCAGGTCAGACATCACACCCAAACACATGAGGTCCTCCTGGGGCTCTGAAAGTGCTACTGACTGCTACCAGATCTAGGCTCCTTCTCAGACCATCCTTTGGACGCTGTGGCAAAATCACCACCCCATGGCAGTCAGCAGATGCCACAGAGCAGTCTGAATGAAGGGGCTGGGGATGTAAAACAGAGAGGAGACAGGTTTGATGAGAAGTATCTGGTTGAAAAAAGCATACGGAGAACTGAGCCTTCCCCTCCCCTCGTATTTGGGGTTGTGGTGGTGAGGAGGGGGAGATGTTTGCTTACAAATATGCAGCTGCTTCCCACATTGGCACAAAAGGGGCAACACCTTTGTGAGAACGGTTCTAGCATAGTGCTCCGGACTGAAGCTGACTGCGGCTGAAATTGTTAATTAATGCTCAGCTGTCTCAAGCCTTTAATGATGCTGATTAATTTCTCTCCCCTTTCTAAGAATTCCTTGCATAAGTGATTTGCTCCCCCACCCCTCTCCTCTCTTTGTACAGCCTGTTTGCAGGCAGGCGCTGGACTGGAGTTATTTATTCCATTCTGTGAGGCTCACCCAGCACTGCAGTGAAGCTCTTGTAAACCCAAATCCCTGTACGTGGTGCTCTGAGCCATGACAGGGCAGCAAAAGCCATCTTGGCATCGTCTGTCTGTTTTAGGTCCCTTTCCAGCATCCGAGCTCAGGGACTTTTTTGTGTTAATTGAGTTCATTTTTTTCTAGAACAGCAAGTGAGCACGTAAGCACCCGAAAGAACTGATTTATGGTTATTAAAAGCAGATCACCCCTTCAAAGCAGGGATTGCTTTCTGGTACTGGATGAGCAAAGAACAATGCTCCCTGTACTTCCCGACTGATGTTTACAGGCGGGTGGTGGGGAGGGGAGTGTGTGTGTGGTTCCTCCAGTACCTGTCATTGATCCCCATCTCTTCCTTGGGAAATGAAAGTGAAGAAGGGTCTTTGTGTGCACCCACATGATAGGGAGTGCAGCATAATCATATTGCTAACCATTGCGATCAACATATGCCACACAGCATGCAGCTGATCTGGGGAGTGAGCGAGACCCAGTTAAAGAGTGCTCGCCCATTCCTCACTTAGTGGCCTGCTGCATGACCTCCTTCCAGGCAGGGAGGAGACAGGTTTCCTTTTTGTGCCCTCTTGGTTCAGCAGTTTGCATCCCTGCCATTACATTATTTATTCTAATATTGGTGTAACTCCTGCTGTTGCTTTCCACGCTCCTGTTCCCCCCTCCCCACCCTTGCTCTCCATCACCATCATGCAGGACCCACAACCCTGCCAGCTGAGTAATTAGACTTCCTGATCCCTTCTATCCCCTACTACTTTGTTTACCTCGCACCTTCCGGCAATCTAATATCATGGAATATTCTGCCGCAATACGCCCATCCATCAGCCTGGGACTGCTCTGTTGTAGGACATGACTGAAGGAATTACACGACTCCAGACAGAGATGCAGTATTTTAAAAGTAAAGAACAGCTCACCTCTCTGCTGCTTCCAATCTTCTTTTCCATCTATTATGATAATGACCATATTAATTACTATTATCATTATTACTGGTTGTGTATAGGAGGGCGATCCTCATTCTTTCCAGGTACTGAAGGCCATGTACTGTCTGTAACACACTATTTGCTGTGTAGTCCCCTTTCCTCAAAAATAAATCTGTAACATCAGCTGGTGTCAGGCACAGATTACAGGCAAGGCACAATAAAAATGCACTGAATCTACTGCTTTTCATCCAATGATCTCATCCCATCAGTTTGCAAACCACAGTGAAGGACGGCTCATACTACCTCTGGAAGGAAGGCTGGTGTTATCACCAAAGTGGCACAGAATATCTGGGCCACATGAACGTTGAGAAGGTTTGGCTCTGAGCTCTGCAGCTTTCATTTGGCTCCAGGGCTAGCCTGAGTGAGCATGTCAAAGGTGTAATGAAAAAGTTATCATACTGATTCAAATCCTCCACCTCCACCCACCACTGCATATGCCTGATGTTCATATCTGGATTCAAACACCATGGCTCAAGTCCATTTCTACTTAACAGATGGAGAAAGTAAGGCATCAAGAGATTTTTTCAAGGGCCACCTGGCAGAGTCAATGGCAAGACCAGCAGGGAAACCAAGTCATTGAATCAGTGCTCTAACTACTAGACAATACTGGCTCATATTTTTCTGTATGGTCCCCATTCTCTGCATACCCAACCTCTTTGCTACTGAAGTCAAAGAGATTAACTTTGGGCCAGATCTGATCTCAGGAGTAATGGGGTAAATCAGGTATAACACCATTGATTCAGCAGGGATGCTCGTGACCTACACTGTTGTAGCTGTGACAGAATTTGTCACTATTATTTCAAAGTGCTCTCTCTTGCCTCGCCACATTGAAATCCATGCACACTTCTGTGCATTTTTATGGAATGAAAGTCACAGACCAAGTGAATAAGTAGGAAAATCAGCTATTTTATTTGAACAAAGTAAAAGCAAATTTCCTTGTTTCACTGAGGGAGACCCTAAGCAAGCTTGCTCAGGTAAGCATGTCCCAAGCTTCTATGAATCTGAATGACTGAGCCTCGTATCTGCTGAAGAGGTGTGATTCTGATCTGCCTGTACTGCTCTCATGGCACTTCATCTATGGCAATGGTTTTCAAACTTTATTTCTCGAGACCCAGCTGAAAAAAATCATTTATGCCAGTGACCCGACAATTGCACCTTTGAGCAATGCCTTCCAGTCTTTTGGCAGTCATTGCAGGGGGCACCATGATCCAGTATCAGGTCCTGACCCATGGTTTGAAAACCACAAAAATCACCACTGTTTCAGTAGGGTACAGATGTGAACATACAACAAGCATTTTCAAAGCCAGCCACCCACTGAAAGCAGAAGATACTAAGAATCCATCCTTAATGCTGAACCTTTGAAATAATACAGTATAAGATGCCAGAGGAAAGTGAACCTAATCTTATGTCTCCACTTCTGTCCCCCACATATCGACCCACAGACAAAGTTAATGGCTTCACATAGAAAAAGTCAGCTGTTTGAGCTGGCTTTGAAAACTGAGCAATCATCACGTATGGTCACGAAGTTTACTATCATGTTCAGGATAAGCTACCAGACCTTTATGAGTAAATGAGCATGCCTGAGTTTATCCCCGTACATTTAAAAATATCCCAGCAAACCATAAAAATCCAGGATATATTTGACCACGTGGAGATGATTGGTACCTCCTGCTACAGAAGTGTAGATATACTCAGAGATCTTACTGCAAGTTTAAGGAAAAATGACTAGGCTGTTTGAAAAATGCAGAAAATATTTCACATTTTTTTTCATCAAACACTTCTAATTTTCAGACCACCTTGACCACTCTGAGATGGTTGAAAAGAATTTTTTTAAAAAATCACAAAATATTTCAAACAAACAATTTTTGCAAAAGATTTCTCAAATGTTCACAAATTGGAATTTTTAAGAAATAGCTTTAAATACAGTAATTTGAATGCCATAGAGCAGAGCCCTCAACTTACAATTATCTAGAAGAGCAAGTCAGACAGTTCAGAGTTTGGAGTATAATAACACAACATAGGACAACACACAGAGAAACAGGTATTTCTACATTGCTCTTGGTTGCAATATAATAAGTGCATTATATATGCACTTTTAATAGAGCATATTTTGCTGCTAAATGTCTTTTCTAAGAATATACGGTAGGAAAAAAGTGAATATCCCAAACTCGTTTCTCAGTGGGATTCCATTCACGTGCCCAACCAGTGTTTCATGTTTTCTACCAGCACAATAAAGAAGATCCTAGCCTAACTCATCTCCCCATGATGGGTGGGAGACTGAGCAGTCTGAAAGTTTGTAGACTTTCTCTGGACCCATGCCATCATAAAAGAAACAAGTAAGTCTTTTGCTTTGATATAATCCAAATTGAAATTCCTACCTGCTCTTGACTCCTTCCAAGGCTGTTTTCTGGCAAGAGATTCTTTGATGACTTATTCTTTTCTGAAAGACAGAAAATATAAAGAATTTAAATGACACACAAATAAACAGTTTAGCTGATAGTGATAGAACTTTTCTATATTTGGGTAAAAAATACCAGAGATATTTCAGTTTTACTTTCATTACCCTCCATTATGCACAACACTCACTCAGAATGAATACGTCTTCCTACCAATTTTATCTCTTTCCATTTGGCCAACTGTCTCTCTAGTACATACTATTGTGTTTTGAATTAGGGTGGACAAACAGATTCAGATAACATAAGAAACACTTTTGATGATCATTTGCACCCTATAATCAAACCAAATCTTTTGTGAAGTTCAAAACAAAAATTGTATAACTTTTTACCCCCATTTTGCATCACTTTTCCTGCATTACTTTTCATTTCATTCACACCATAACTGGCTAAGTGGGTAAGTACTCTACTGACCTCTCTCTGTGTAGAAACAAAGTTACAGCCATGTATTGCTAATGGTGATTCTACTTTAATGTAAGAAGTAAGTGTCTATGTTTCGGTGTAGCATGATCTGAGCTGATCCTCTCTATCTCTGCAAGGTTTCACAAACCATGGTGTGCAGTATGAAATTCACTATGAACTTTGTGACAACTTGTGTGTCTTTCCTCGATTTAGTCTGGACTGGAAGTCAAGGGACCAAAACAGCAGAAGGAAGCTTGTTCTTATGTTACTTCCTGTCCAGCTACAAACTGAAGTCCCAGAGGAATTATTTAAGTTCAGCGCCAATGTGGACAGAAGAACAAATGGATATTAACTGGCTACCAGAGGGTTTAGACTTGAAATTAGACACAGGTTTCTAAACCATCAGAGGAGTGAAGCTCTGTAATATCCTTCCAAGTGGATCTGTGGAGCCAAAAAACCTAGCTGGCTTCAAACTAAGCCTAATAAATTTATGGAGGGGATGGTATGATGGACAGCCTAATTTAGCAATAGACCCATTTTTGACTACTGGTGGTGGATAAGCCAGTGATCCTAGAAGAGACATTATATGAGGTGGGTTCTGATTTATTACAGAGAATTCTTTTTTTGGGTGTCTGGCTAGTGAGTTTTGCGCACGTGCTTAGGGTTTAACTGATCACCATATTTGTGGTGAGGAAGAAGTTTTCCCTTAGGGCAGACTGGTAAAACTGGCGATTTCTCACCTTCCTCTGTAGCATGGGGCACAGATCACTTGCTGGTGTATTTCTATGTGTTAAAGTCTTTAAACTGTGGTTGGAGGACTTTAATAACTCAGTCATAGGTTAGGGATAATGGGTGGGTGAGGTTCTATGGCCTGCATTGTGCAGAAGGTTAGACTAGATCAGGGATCTCAAACACGTGGCCCACAGGCCGCATGTGGCCCCTAAAGCTATTTCCTGCAGCCCACAGCAGTACTATTGTTACTGATATTTGCAATATCATTGTATGAAAAAGTTTCAGTGGTGCAGCCCTCGGGCTAACGTACTAGTCCTCATGCGGCCCTGTACTAGTTCTCATGCAGCCCTTGTAGTGATTTGAGTTTGAGACCCCTAGATTAGATGATGATATTGGTCCCTTCTGACCGTAGAGTCCATGAGTCTATGAGAACTTTCACACCTCCATCCCACCACCACATTTTAGTGACATTTTCAACCCAGTTTTGTAATCCTAGATGTGAAGATAATTTGTATAATGGAAAACTTTGATTTGGGTAAAGTAGATAACTTAGAACAGTAGCAACCTTTCCTATGAGTGCTCCACCAACTACCCTTTTAACATAATGCCTTTCTCCTAGCTAGCCAGTGTGGCTGAAAAGTTGCTCAGCTTTGGTCTATTGTGTGAGTACTAACGATACTGTAGGGCTTTGGAACAAGCGAAAGAGAGGATGTTCTTAAGAGAGTCAGTCTCAGATTATACAATGAGTCCAATGTACAATGGGCATGGTGGACAGGACTTTGGGAATGAGTTAATGCTGTGTCAATATCCGTGAAGAGTAGATATGCTCAATAAATTATACAGTTACAGGCCTCACTATATCTTAGTGCCTAGATTTAAACATGCTTCTGAGGAACTTGGACAAAAACACCCCCAAACTTTAAGTAACTTTTAATTTGTATCCAAACTTTGCATTTTGAGCCCATCCCCAACTAGAATTAAGTTCCCTCAAAGTTTTGTTCCACCACATGCTGTATCTTGTCAAAAATCTGGGAGATTCTTTTGGTAAGGTATCCTTCAAGTCCTGGACAGGAAAATGAAAATGGCTTCTCTGAGGCTATGTCCACACGTAGATGCTTATTTTGAAACAAGTTAATCTGAAATAAGTTAATTCAAAATAAAATCGTTATTTCAAATTACCTTAAATCAAAATAAGTAAAAACCTCAAATCAAAATAGCAAGTCCAGACACAGGACTTGCTATTTCGAATCAGGAGGGGGCAGCATGGGAGGTGTGGCAACAGGGGCCCCTAGCAGGGCCATGTTGCCAGCCAATATATGGAAAAAGAAAAGCACCCTGGGAAGGAGAAGGGCAAAAGTCTTAAATCAAAATAATGGTTATTTTGAAATAACACGTCCAAATGGCGTTATTTTGAAACAACCGTTCCAAAATAATGGCTATTTTGATTTCAGCCTAGGTTTTACAATTCTGAAATAAGGTTTGTTATTTCGAAATGATGGGGCTTGTCATTTCAAAATAACGAAACATCGTTCAGACATGACAACTTTAAAATCAAAACAACTGTTATTTCGATTTAAAAGCATCCTGTGGACATAGCCTGAGACATTATGCAACTCTGTTAATGAACCAGGGCATACCTACACAATGAAGGAAAAGGAGCTCTGGTAAACTTTCAAGAGGCTAATATAAAATAAATAAAATGGAAACTAAAAGAGAGTGTTAAAAATTACCAATAGTTCAATGTCGTAAGTGCTAATTGCTACAGAATGTAGTGTAAAGGTACTGCAGAAAGGATGATATTGTTGTTTATTATTTGTACTGTAGTGGGGGCTATTTGCTTCAATAACAAATCAGCACCCCACAGCGGTAGGCTCTGTACAAACAGAACAAAATGGTAGTCTCTGCTCTGAAGATATGACAGTCTACGCAGATGGAGAGCAAGCAACCAGTCAAAACAGCACCCATTTTAAGATCAGGGCAATTTGGACTGATTTAATATGAATTAAACTTACTATATTGAGAGGTCAGACAACAGCATTTTACACCCAGGCAATTTTTTCCATGCTATACTATTAGAAGTAAAGGTCTGTCATTGGTTCATTATAGTAAAGGGCCATAATATAGCACCAGGATGGATGTGAGTATTTCCACACTGTAAACAGAACAGCTATTGGCTGGATATCTTAGTATCCGGAAAGTCAATTAAAGACTAACAAACTTATTTATCATATGAGCTTTTCATGGGAGAAAATCCCACTTTGTCAGATGCTTTGAAGATGGGGGAACTTACAGAATGGAATGAAAATAAATGCAAGGGAGTGTAAGACATGGGATCAGGTCATACAGTAACAGCAAATCAGAGCAGTTGTTATCATTCAAATACCAGGAAACAGCATATAGGGGAAGCTGAAATCAAATCAGCTGCTGTAATGGGAAAAGAATCCAAAGTCACAATTTAATCCTGCTTTTATACAACTGAATCTGCATATCAGTTCTTGTTCAGCTGTTTCTTTTTGAAGTCTTGATGTCCCATTGACTTGCTTGAGCACAGTTGTTAACAAATCTTTTGCTGGACCAGACTAATACAGCTGCCCCTTTGGAACTTGGGCAGTCAGTGTCCATGATAGGACCCACAGCTGTAGATTCTCACCCACTCAGCAGAGAACAAAGTCAACTAAAGGTGTTAAAAGGTTTTCTATATTTATGAGCCATTCATCTTTGGTTCAGCTATTGTTGATACTCGCATGAAACTTTCAGTTATGTTAACAGAAACATAAGTGTTACCAGGCCAGGTAAGATCGTCTAACCACCAGATCCAAAATTCTGCTATTGGCAGTGGCTGATATCTTAATGTGTTAGCCTTGTCGTTGATAACTCCTGTATCTGCAACTTCCACAGGCTCACTAAAATCTGTATCTCCATTTAGGTCTTTTAACTTAACTAGTCATTCATTTAATGGAGTTTCCATTAGTTCTAATACTGGACAGAGAGAAAAAGATGGGTCTTCATTCTAATTGTCATACCACAATTTCAGGCAAATCCCCTCTAATTTTTCTCTTTTCCAAGTTATATAGTCTTAATTTTGGTAAACTCTTTTATGTGCACTCAATGGGTACGTCTACAGTGGAGTCTTAGGTCAACTTAAGGAAGTTTAAGTTGACCTACAGACTCCAGCAGCCACACTGAACTTTTATTAAGTAAACTTAAGTGCTTCCTTAACTTGACTTAATAACACTACCTCTTAAGGTCGACTTAATGCTTAAGTCAACCATATTAATTTGACTTAAGCCAATGTAGACCGGGAAAGCCCTTAAGTCCATCTGATTGGCTTCCATGTCTCCTCCCAGAGTTCCTGGCCACCAGCAAGGGTAGACCTAGCACCTGCCAGTGTGGACGTTGGTAGTTGACAGGAGTTTTCAATGTGGACTCTCTAACTCGACTTAACAGAGCCTCCACTGTAGACATACCCTATGGTATGATATAACTTCATTGCCTTTCTTTGAACCTTTTCACTCTCAGCCTCTATCTTTCCTAAGGAGATCAAAGGTTAACACAGTGGTCTAGCTAAGGGCATATGCCATTGGTTTAATGTACAATGTTTTCCGTGCCATTTTATATGCCTTTATAAAAAGCATTATATTAGCTAATTTGTTTGTGAAGAAGGAGGGGGGTAAATTGTAGAAAAAAGAAAGTGGTCAAGGGCCTTCATGTTCCAGATTCAAATCTGGATGAATCTCAAATGAAAAATGGTTGTAGTTTATGCCTGGAACCTAGTGGTATCACAAAAATACTATATATTTGGAAACCTCTGACCAGTTCTCTGCTCAAGAAAAGTTCAGCTCTCCAATCTATACCTAACTGCCTTAACAGAGACAATGCATCTGCCTTTGTTATCATTTACTCTTTGTAGTTCTGTGGTCGCCTCACAGTCATCGAATTTTCTTCCAATATTTAAAAATAAGAACATGGAAAGAGTCTGTTATGCACAGTAGAGATCTCATACACAGAGATGCTAAAGGAGAAGAGATCAAAGAACCCTTTTGTAGCATCCTGTAGAAGATCTTCCTCACTATTCCTGAAAATGTGAATATGGTATGCCACCAGCTAGTTAAACTGAAATTTTTGTCACATCAGACTGCTGGGCCTACCACCTGCTTTCGGTGAAGCTGAAATACTTTGTCAAAGAAGTGTTCTTACTGCACCAGATGGATCCCCTAGTAGCTTGGTAAATCCAGTTCTTAGGCTTTGCCACAAAGAGGCTTAAAATCAATTAGCAGATATTTTTAAAAGGAATTTCTGTGATGCAAGAGGAGTTTGAGAAAGGCCATTGATTAGGAGCTTTTCAGTGCCTCTAGGCCAAAATGATGAATGATAGCTTTTAAGAGTGGGCAGATACATGGAGTGCTTGAAGCTTACAACCAAATGCTTCAATATTACTTTGTTTTTAAGCCTTTGTGAACTGTTCACAGGATTCCATTTTCAGAATAAATTCATATTTCTGCAACATTCTGGAAGATGAAAATATTCTTCCTTTTCCCAGCAAGATAATCAACAAGGAACAATGTGTTTTGTGGTGTCCTGCAACAGAACATTTTCATCTGGCATGTCAGACTGCAATACTGGGGGTAGGTTGGTGAGGAAATGTGATAACAAACGGGCAATGGATTAGGACTTCTTAGTGTATCGGCAACCAGTAACCTTCACTTTAGCTCTCAGGTTCTGATCTTCTCTTTGATTGCTAATGTATACACAAGAAGTAAGCTAACTCTGTAAAAGGCATCTACCTTAACTGGGCAACTGCAAAAGTGCCTACTTGTTGGGAGCAATGTTTCCTCTAAGCTGTGTGCGTGCATGCATGCACGTGCAGCAGCCCTGGCTCCCTGGCGCACACCTCAGTGCCAGCTGCGCAGCACCTGCGGCTGCAGCTCCTTGCCCGTCCAAGTACACATTCTTCCAGCCAGCAGGGAGCTGTTCCAGGTAGTTTAAAATCTCCCCTGAACATGCTCAGGGCAGGAGATTTTAAACTTCCCGGCGCAGCTTCCTGGAACAATGGTGGCAGTGATGGGTTCGCTCCGCATGGGACCGACTTTGGCAGCCAGGGCTTCTGTGGAAAATGAAAAAGCAATGTCAACTTTTTAAAACTTTTTAGGTGCTTTTCACGTTTATATTTGCAAATTTCGTTTTTTAACTTGTTTTAGTCTCATGAACATTAATGAAAGGGTCATGAAAAACTTTCATTTACCGAAAAAATCAGTTTTCAGTAAAATAAAACATTTTGGTAATTGTTTTTATTTTAAAATAATTTTAAAAACACATGACTTTGCGCTGTTTTAATGCTGCATTCATTATCATTACCATTTTCCATGACATAATATGGTAATGACAGCAATGTTCCCTCTAAGCTGATGAGGCAGCTGAGCAAGTTGTGGATATGCTTGGGAGGCCAGCAGGCAGCAGAGAAAGGGCCCAATGTAGGTCGAGGAACTTATTCAGCTGCATCCATAACTTGCTCACCTGCATCATCACCTTATAGGGAACATTGGTTGGGAGACCTAGACCTAAGCAAATACCTCAAAAATATTCTTCCAATATTTGCTCAGATAAAATAACGAATTCATGTTGTGTGTGTTTACTTTCCAAAGCATGCTGGCAGAGCTGTTGGCAAAAATACCAATTAAACAATATTTGTGGAAAGCAAATTCTATACTTGAACTTCTATACTTGCTTATCTGCCCTGGAAACCTGATTCTAGAAGCCTCTTTCCTTGAATCAGGGTATGCTCACAATAGCATGTGACCTGTATGAGCAATCAATGCCCAACCAACACATATGAAACAATGTAAAAAATCTGCAGAATTTATTCAGCAATAACTTCAAAAAAAATACATCTGAGGAAATGGTGAAACTCGTATATTTTACAAACTAACAGAGAAGGTAAATTCATCAAACTTTTCTTGCTATAAACACCTCAATTTCCTTTGCTATTATAAGCAAATTAGAGCATTATGATGTCATTAGGTATTATTGACCCCTGTGCAGATATGAAAAAAAGATATGACCCCTGATGTAGGGAGTCTATAATCAGAGGTCATCCTATAAATGTAAGGACAAGGGCTGGAGGCCCTATGAATTATGAACAGATTGTAAAGAATAATATATGACTGATATGTCGTAGTTTTCTCTTTTTTACTATTATTTGAAAGGGAAAGCTAGGACTGGCAGGCTATTTCATGACACAAACAGATAGCATTTTTCCAAAAAAGAAGTATCTGAGGTTTTGGGCAATCAAGCAATACAGTTCCTGATTCCTTTACAATACAAAACAGGTGGCTATAAATATTAACTGGTTTACTTATAAACCTCTTGGGACAGATAGCTAGGTCTGAACTAAAGCTACCATAAAATCCAAGGGACTTTTGTATACACAAGTTGTTGGCTCTGAGTGTGAGTGAAAGCCCTATTTCTGTTTGTAAATGGTCTGCAGGGAACTTGTTAAAAAAAGGCTTATCTCAGCATCCTTGACACTAACCTGTCTCTCTTTACTTTTTCCACCGTTACCATCCCTGGTGCAGCTCTATCGTTGATATCAATTGGGAGTGTTACCCTAGGGAACCATCTGTGTTACTTTGAACCATCATGTGGCCGAGATCTGCTCTTGGCAGCATCAGATGATACTGTCTGAAGACCCAGGGCTATGACAGGTCCAGCTGCTGCGGTGATATCACTAGTGGAAATTTTAAGAAAATAGTGACTGGTGTACGAACAACTGAAGATGTTATTTGAAGGCCATTAAAGCCAGACCAAGAGGAAATCACAGGTGCTTTTGGGTGGGGGAAAAATATGCATTTGGAAGGTAAAAGAAATCTGAGTCACACAAACTGCATTTTGAGACAGTTTCTATTGGGGTGGCGTATGCATTCTGTACAGACTATTTCTTTTAACTGTTAAGCTTAACAAATGGGCTGAGGATGTTGTAGGTGTTTGAAGACAAAAGCTGGGGCACTAGGAGAAGCTGTGTGCTCCAGGACAGAAGACGTTCATCCTTCTTATGACAGATCCTGTAAGTAGGCGATGCTCAGTAGCACATTTCATAGGGGGCATGCTATGTCAGTATTATTCTGTTTAATCAATCTTTACTCTTCTGTTTTCTGTTCTGGACCACTGAATGTAAATGTGGCTTTTAGTTGAAAATAATCAGAATGAGAGATGCAGGCCAGAGTTGGAATATGCTCTGTTGGGCAGCATTGACAAAGCCAGGTGTTTGAGGGTTGGGGGGTGGGTGGCAAACAAAGAGCTCAGGCTGAAGCACACTTGGTTTTACATAGTATAATGGCTCATAGAAAAACAGCTCTTAGAAAGATGAGGACCAGTATCCGACAACGTGATGAAAATGCAACCCTTCTGCTAGTTGGAGTTGGCAGTAACAAGGGCTAGATTCAATACCTAGGTCAGGGGTCTCAAACTCAAATCACCACGTAGGCCGCATGAGGACTAGTACGTTAGCCTGAAGGCCGCACCACTGAAACCCTTTCATACAACAATATTGCAAATATCGATAACAATAGCTTCGTTGCGGGCCGCAGGCAATAACTCTAGGGGTCACATGCAGACCATGGGCCACAAGTTTCAGACCCTGAATCTAGGTGTTCCTTTCAACAGTACAACACAAAACTGGCTCAAGTCCCCACCCAGTCTCCGGGGACAATGGTGGAATCTCCATCTTTGGAAACATTTAACGCCTGGTTAGACAAAACCCTGGCTGGGATGATTTAGTGGGAGTGGCCCTGCTTTTAGCAGGGGGTTGGACTAGATGACCTCATGAGGTCCCATCCAACCCTATGATTCTATGAATTGCACACCACCCCTTGGGCACCACTTGAGGCAATGCCTCCCGTCTTGCAAGTGCAGAGACTGAGTGTAGAAAAGGGACTTTTAATAAAAACATTAGATGATCAGATTGGTTCCTTCTCACCTTTGAATCTATGAAAGATAACCCAGCATTAACCTGTGAAAATGCTGTGAGCAGGATTCACATGCATAAAATCATTAACAAAATACCCATGCCTGACTACAGTGGGCAGTTTCCTTTTGGCTCAGGTTCTTATGTCAAGCAACAACAAGTTTCTTTAATGTACCCCTCCCTTCACAGCACCTCACCCCACTCGTAGGTGTTGTCCTTAGTTAGGATGGACCTAGAGTCTAGGTGCAGCTGCAGAATTCACCTCCCACTCTGGTCGGGAAAAGGGGAAAGATAGCACCTTGCTTGCTCCATTGTCTGGTGCTATAGTTTGGCCACTCTGTGTCACTCATTGCTCTGCAGGCCACTCCATCAGTCACCTGCTAGTCACCCCTGCCAATTGCTCTGCTGCACACCATTATCTTCTGCTCCCACCCACAGAGCTGTAACTATGGCAGGGCCAATGGGGCAAAGACCCAGACGGCACAGAGCGGCTCAGTAGAACCGCTCTACTAAAGGGCAGCTTTCATGGTGCCAGCTCCAAGCGCCGCTAATGGCAAGGGGCACGTTTTGATTGGAACGCGCCCCGGGTGGCAAAAACCAGCATTATGGCTCTGCCCACCCACTCCTCCTCCATGACCTTTTCAGGTTTATTTTTTGAGATTCCACCCAGCTCCCACCCAGTAGGTGAACCTCAGTGCTGAAGCTGGACGGGAGTGCTGTCCTATAGTAGATGGCTTCAGCAAAAGACTCCTAATTGAACCTTAATTAGCTCTATCACTGAATGTTGGGGAGAGGTAGAGATTGAACCACAATGGGGCTCTTAGGCAATGCCCAGACTATCAGGCAGGTATACCTGTCCCCACTCCCTCTCAACCTTCACAGGACTCTGGTATGCAAGCCCTTGCTTAGCCAGTAACAATTCTGTTCAGATGATAGCCATCCTTCAATCAGACCAGGCTAAGCTCAATTCTGCAGCTCTTTGCTCACATGAGAAGAGGAACAACATTTCTTTACCCCTGCATTTAACACAAAATGATATATAACCCAACACCAACCAAAGGGATCATTTGGGCAATGCAATCCCATCATGCTGAGCACCTAAGAAGAGTGGATGTGCCCATGCAATATCAGTTTGGCAGAGGAGAGTCCAGTCAGACCCTGTTGACAAACAGAAGCACAAGAAATACTGACATGTCTGAAGCCTGGAATTTGGTAGAGTATTTTTGCCCATCACACACTGCAGATCAGTAATTGAGAAGGACACATCCTCTTTCTTAAATTGAGCTTGTCTGAGAGTGATGCTGGTGGCAAGTTAATTAATTAGCTCAGACATCAGTTTACTTGAAGATTTTTTTTTTCAAGGAACCCATCAAAGAAGCTTGATAGAGGCCTTGATTAGGAGGATAATGAAGGAAATCTCCAGTAGATTAGATCATTTCTAGCCTAATTGCAGCCATTGTTAACATGGGCTGCTTCCGTGGTTCTGGGATTCATGTCGGAGAAGTTCCATGAACATGTAAATCCATCTCAAATATGGTATTTTGCGATAGAGACAATTAACTGCATGTTTATCATATTCCTGTCAATAGAATGACAAAAAATCAGATCAACCGACAAAATGTTGGGAAGAGATTTTGTGTTCTCTCAGTCCATGGGAACAACCTATATTTTGGACTCAAATCACAGAGAGTTTGGGATCCCTGCAAACATGGCTTGTGCAGGGGAGCTGAAGGAGGATACCCATTCATTTAACAGGAGAGTGGGGGTCTTGATATCCACACCTTTCTCCGTGCCTGGAAGCTTCTTACTAACATGAACCCTTTCTTTTTCAGTGCTTCATCTGCTTCCCTCTCTGCTGTATTTCAGTGATTCACCATCCTCTGAACCCAATTCCCTGGACATTCGAATGGGGAAGGTAAATCACAATGAGCCTCTGAAATTGCCCAGCAAATCTGCTTCTCAGCTGCATGGCTAAGAGTGACCTTGCAGTGAGCAGCACAGATGAGAAAAGCTCGTATAGATTGGATTCACTCCATCAGGACACAGCACAGTGACACAGTAGGACAAACTGAAAACTTTCTAGCCTTCCTTTTCCTCACCAAAGAGTATAACAAAGTACATGAATGATTAAAATGATGGTGCAAGCTCTGCCTTGTCTTACAACCCAACAGGGCAACATGGAGTTGCCAGGACAATGTTTGGCCTGCTCCCTTAAAAACTTCCAATGATGGAGATTCCACAACCTGTGTTGGCAACTTAATCCAGTGGTTAATTACCCTGACAGGAAATTTTTCCTAATGTCCAACCCAAACCTCCCTTGCCGTAATTTAAGCCCATTGCTTCTTGTCCTATCATCGGTGGTTAAGGAGAACAATTTTTCTCCTTCCTCCTCGTGACAACCTTTTACATACTTGAAAACTGTTATCATGTCCCCTCAGTCTCCTCTTTTCCAGACTAAACAAACCTCTTTCAATATTTCCTCATCAGTCAAGTGTTCCAGACCTCTAACCATTTGTTTTGCTTTTCTCTGGACTTTTTTCCAATTTGTCCACATCCTTCCTAAAATGAGGCACTCAGAACTGGACACAATACTCCAGTTAAGGCCTAATCAGGGCAAAGCAGAATGGAAGAATGCAAGATTATTTTCTGCTTTTGAAAAATGTAAACTCATCTCCAATTTGAAAGAACCAAGAGCTTTACTCTGAGCTAGAAGCCCATGGTGGCTGTGTGCAGTTGTGCTGAACAAAGATCTTTGGAAAGTGAAGTCTCTATCTACAGAGACACCGAGGCAAACTCCCCGACACCACCATGCCTCATTGCTTCTAGCAACAAGCCTGTGAGTACAGGCTCCAGAGCCAAAATAGGGTGCAAATGGATGCTAATCACGATGGCAGGTGCTGTCCTTTGGATGAACAGTGACTGGAAATGTGGGTTAGGCTACCATTTTCTTTCTTACGGGCCACTCATCAGCTATAAGGTGGGTCACCACTGAGCTGGATTTAAGCCAGCAATTTAAGCCATCTCCTAAGATTGTTCCTCTTGCTGGTGTCCCCAGTACAAATTCCCTTTGCCTTCAAAGCTCCCTGGGAATTTTAGTGTCATATTACTCTTGCCCAAACCATGCACACAGTGCCTATCTAATAGAAGAAAGAAAGAAATGGAAAGAAATAAATGGTCAAGCTCTGATACAGCAGGGTACTGGGGTGATCTCTGTCTCAGACAGATAAGAGCCCATGGCATTCCCATAAATGCAAGGGGCATAGTTAAGCACTCTTTTTTTAAGAAGAGGCTCAAGATGTTTTCCACAGTGTCTGGTGTTCAGCAAACTATTCCCAGACTTAACTATACTGACCATAGGATGTTCAAATACCCATGATGCCATTCTAAAAATGCCTGGCTAGCTGAAATATGTGAAGGAGCATCAGTAACAATGGTGCAGCAATATCTTTGTAAAACTGCCTCACATCGAGGAAATGTCATGCTTTGAAAATGAAGCTCTGTTGCCTTAGTTTCTAGATGGTAAATGGTAAGTAATGGGCAGAGACCTTGCTTCACACCACTGCACTTCTAGCAATCATTCGGCAACTGCAAATGGCAATAGTGAAAGGGGTCCATGCAAGTAGGTGTAAATTAAAAGGGAGAGGTGGAGAAGTAGAAAGTGTTTCATGGGATTAAATGTCCCAGTCTGAAGTAAAGCAATTTCCTTCAGTCTCCTGCCATTTCCTTGTGGAGGCTTATCATCTCCAGCTGGGACGATATAAAGCCCCATTTAATCGAGATCCATTTAACACTGAATCTCACTAACAAGATTACTTAGCCAGGGCTAATTCTGCATTTGCTGAAGTGCAGTATCCAGGGTGAGTAATCTCTGAGTGCTGGGGGCAGGTTCGGAGACAGGTTAGCCAGTGGCTCAGCGTGACACACAAAGTACATGGAGGACCAACATGAAAACCCAGCCAGGTTAGCCTGTGTGGTGGTTTCCTTCCCCTTGCTACATGTTATTGAAGATCACTGCAAGATAGGGTCTCTTCATTTGCCCATTGGAGCCTAAAAGGGGAATTATTTTCTTTGTCCTCTCTAGCAGCTGAGCAGGCAATACAGTGAAATCCTCTTCAGTCATTATCTGTTAAGTGCATAACATCCTTTTGTGAGTTAAATGGCTCAGTATTTTTTGCCTGGGTCTGAATTCAAAAGGTTTTGCCTTCCGTGAGCAGATAACTCAAGATTTGAGGACTAATTGAATACATTTATATGCACACAAGTGATAGGCATTCATACAATTTTTAAAGTAGATTCTTACAATTCAGTCATTTAAAAATATAGCACCAAGGGCTCTATAATTTATGATTATTATTAATGCTAGCAATATACTTCACTCACAGAGTGTGTGAAGTGCCTTTTCTTTTTAATGGGGGAAATCTGCTTTCCAGGATTCAAAAAATACCAAAGAAGTGCCATATAATAATAAAAATAAATAATAAACAATACCAACTCTTTCCAGGTCTTTATTGCCTAGTACCCAAAATTCTCTGTGCCCTTTACACAAGTCAATGGATTAAGCCTCTTAGTACCCCCAAAATGCTCCCAAATCCTCCAAAATCCATGGGCAGAGCTATGATTGTTATGCTTTGATGAAATATGCATGTTTTTATGCATCATAAGAATAATGGGTTTGCTTATTATGTGGGCAGTGCAGGATTTATGGGATCTCAACCATTCAGTTCCTTACTTTTACGTGCATGGATTTTGGAAACAATGTGACAGTTAATTATGCTATTGTCATTTAGCAACCTTAACTTTTTTTCTTCATAAGCAGATGAAGGTTTTTTGTTTTTTATTTGGTCCCCCCCCCCCCCCGTTTGTTTTGTCTTTGGAATTAGATTTATTTATTTATTTATTTATTTATTTACTTACTTACTTACACAACTTGCATTTCTTTTGTGTAGACAAAGGAAGACACAGTCTCTAAAACTAAACAAATGGGACAGGTGGGTCACCATATTGGTAAGGAACTGCTTGGAGATTAAGAATCTAATAATGGCTCCTACAAAGTTCTGCCTCATTCAGGAGCCAACCCAAAGCCCAGCGCAGTCAGTGGAAAGATCCACATATTGATTTCATCTGGCTTTAAATCAGGCCCTCACTGTGCATCTGACACATTATTTAGCTATGTTAGACACCCATACATTTATAGCTGAGCCTACTTTTACTTCAATATTAAGCTTAAAATCTCATAGCACATTGTCAGAACCAAGGATGGAACTCAACAATGACTAGAATTCATCTGTTTTGTTCCCAGCTAAGTAGTCTTGCTTAGGGTATGAAAGATCTCAGGTGCAGATCCCAGACAAGCTCTTAAAAGTCCCTAATTCTTTACTCTTCATTGTGCTTCTTGACCTAAGTGAACCAGTTTATATGAAGGTCACTCATGGGCATGATATGGTTTTACAAAGTCAGAGTTCACAGCTCTTGGCTCTATCACAAACTTACTAGGTGATCTCTGGAAAGTTAATCAGAGTTCATTTTTCAAAAGAGCATTTGTGATTTAGAAGTCTAAATCCCCTTTGAAAAGCTTCTTCAGTGTTGCTGAAAAATGTGAATTTGTCATATATGAAATGTTTTGTGGAAACAACTTGTGTTCAACAAACTGTTGTCAATTCTTTGTGGTCTGCTGAGGAGCCAGGACTACTGGGGTTCCATGGTCTTCAGCTCTGAGGCCGCCTCACCAGGCTTCCAGGCTCCCTGCCATAGACTCAGGAACCTGAAAGCCCTGCATGCCCCAAACTCCACCATCCTCCACAACAACAGAGACAGACTTCCACGGTCCACAGTGCTGGTGCAGTCTTACTCTGAGTGCTGCTCCAGTGCTGGGAGAGATTCCCAACATCCAGGACAACTTGTTCGCATGCTGCTCACTTCCCAAAGTATTTTGATGCAGGTATTCAGGAGAAGAAAAGTTCTAGATTTTCTTTTCATTTTTCAAAAACAGCCTTTGCTATTTGAGAGGCCAGTATTGTCACTTGATATTTTTTTTTTCCTCCTTCATCAGTTCATGGACAGGGAATTGTTTTTAGTTGTGAAATTATACCATTTGCTTAACCAGTTTACAGTTCTGCCCTTGAAAAATGTCTTTTGCACAAGCCAATGCCAAAATCTACCTACATGTTACTTTGCAGAACAATGTGATTTTGCTGGGTAGCTAGAGACGTTAGACATTGTGCATGTTTCAACAATGTTTTTTAAAGCTGTAAATCTCGAAATCTTATCAGAATTTTCAACAAACTTTCCAGGTGCCCAAGGGATTTTTTTCTGAAACATTAGAACAGATGAGAATTTTTTCTGGCTTTTTGAATTAATAGTAGGACTCAAACTCTGCCAGGGACCAGGCCACCTACACATAAAGGAGCTGTATGTCTCATCATCATGACTGGGAGTCAGGAGTCTGGGGTTTTATTTCTGGTTCAGCAAATGAACTGCTATGTGATCTTAGGCAAGTCATCTCTCAGTTACCCCTTCTGTAAAATGGACAAAATTTTGCAAGTATATCAGTAACAAGAAGAGAATCGGATGGTGTAGATCCGTTACTGAATGGGGCTGGTATCCTCGTGGCACATGATGCGGAAGATTTTGGCTGAAGTACTCAATGCTTTTTTTACTTCAGTTTTCACAGGCAGGGTCAGCTCCCAGGCTGCTACACTGGGGAACACAGAATAGAGGGAAGGCAAGCAGCCCTCAGTGATGGAAGGTCAGGTTAGGGACTACTTAGAGAAGTTGAATGTGTACAAGTCTACGGGGCTGGACAAACTGCATCCAAGGGTGCTGAGGGAGTTGGCCGATGTGACTGCAGAGCTGCTAGCTGTAATCTTTGAAAACTCATGGAAAATGAGGGAGGTCCCAAATGATTGGAAAAAGGCAAATACAGTGCCTATCTTCAAGAAAAGGAAAAAGGAGGACCCAGAGAACTACGGATCCATCAGCCTCACCTCAGTCCCCAGAAAAATCATGGCGCAGGTCCTCAACGAATCCATTCTGAAACATTTGGAGGGAAACAGAGTGATCAGGAACAGTCAGCATGGGTTTACCAAGGGCAAATAATGCCTGACCAACTTGACTGCCTTCTATGATGAGATGATGGGATATGTGGATGCGGGAATAGACGTCAATATGATATACCTCAACTTTAGCAAAGCTTTTGATGTGGTTTCCCACCACATTCTTGCCAGCAAGTTAAGGAAGTATAGTTTGGATGAATGGACCATAAGGTGGATAGAGCTGGCTAGATCGTCGGGCTTAGTGGGTAGGGATCAATGGCTCAATATCTAGATGGCAAGCAGTAACCAGTGAAGTGCCCCAGGAGTCAGTCCTGGGGCCGATTCTGTTCAGCATCTTCATTAATGATCTGGATGATGGGATGAATTGCACACTCAGTAAATTCGCGGATGACACCAAGCTGGGGGGAATGGTAAACACCCTGGAGGGCAGGTATAGGATTCAGGGGCAGCTGGACAAATTGGAGCATTGGGCTAAATGAAATCTCATGAGGTTCAACAAGGAAAAGTGCAAAGTCCTCCATGTAGGATGGAAAAATCCCATGTACTGCTACAGGCTGGGGACCAATAGGCTAAGTAGCAGCATTGTAGAAAAGGACTGGGGGTTATGGTGGATGGGAAGCTGGATATGAATCAACAATGCACTCTTGTTGCCAAAAAGGCCAATGGCATATTGGGTTCCATCAGTAGGAATGTTGCCAGCAGATCGAGGGATGTGATTATTCCCCTCTACTCAGCACTGGTGAGGCTGCATCTGGAATGTGTCCAGTTTTGAAATGTGTCTAGTTTTGGGCTCCACACTTCCAAAAGGATGTTGACAAATTAGAAAGAGTCCAGCAGAGGGCAATGAAAATGATTAGGGGACTGAGGCACATGACTTAGGAGGAGAGACTGAAGGAACTAGGCTTCTTCAGTCTGCAGAAGAAAAGACTGAGGGTGGATTTGACAGCATCTTTCAACCTACCTCCAAAGAGGAGAGAGCTAGGCTGTTCTCAGTACAGTAGTAACAGAGGACAGAACAAGGAGCAATGGTTTCAAGCTGCAGTTGGGGCATTCAAGGTTGGATATTAGGAAAACTTTTCTCACTAGGAGGGTGGTGAAGCATTGGAATGGGTTACCTAGGTAGGTGGTGGAATCTCCGTCTTTGGAAACATTTAAGGCCAGTTAGACAAAACCCAGGCTGAGATGATTTAGTGGGAGTGGTCCAGCTTTTTAGCAGGGGGTTGGTCTAAATGACCTCATGAGGTCCCTTCCAACCCTGTGATTCCATGATTCTATGATCTGTATCTGAATTTCATTAAGAGCTAAGCAAGTAAGTACCCAGCCATGATTCTATTGAAGTCCATGGCTAAACTGTTCATTGTATTAGGTTTTAAGATTTTTATGTCTTCTTAGATATTTCTTTCTGTCAGGCCTCTTCTGTTATATCTTAGGGATCTTTCCAGCCAGGAAGTTGGGGCATGAAACTAATACCAGACCCACCCAGAACAATGGTGCAATAAAGAATCAAGGCAGTGGCCAACTGCCTATTGAGAAACCCTGACTTAGATGCAAAAAATACATTTCCCAGACTTTCTGGCACACACCCTGCTTACCTATAAGGACTCTCCTCTCGGCCCCATTCCCTACCTTAATTGTAGTCATAGGGTCTTTCATGTAATTAACATTCTGTATCAGTCAGCATTACCTCTGTTCTTGCCCCGTGAAACAAAGTCTGTACTTGTAACTAAATAGAGAAAGAATTCCAAATGGATTATGTAATCGATAAAGAAGCATACGTATCTAACCACTGTAACATCACCAATTTGATGCTGAATCTAATCAGCCTTCCCTCTTCGTACCTCAAATAAAAACCTCTTCAGTACTGGCTAAGTGGCCTGGTCCTTTTGGAGGAACCCTTACAGCTTTACAATTGAAATCAACAGCATCTGTAAATAGCCCCCCAAGCATCCAACAACAGATGTCATCAATAATTTTGCTTTTGTTACAACTGATTTTCCACATGGATATATCTAGCACATGCATTTTAAAGGAGACATGGTTCTATGGAAAGTGTCAGGACGTCATAAGATGTAGAGCTGTGTCATGGGCCAGTTGGCCCTTCAAGTGGAATCACAGCCTATCTTGCATACAGTGACTCTCTGAAGACCCACTTGGGAGTAACTGATTGCCTATGGGGCTGTTTAATGCCAGCATGTAGTTAGTAAATTGCCCTTCAGTAGACTTTGCAGAATTTAATTTTAATTTTTTTACTATTTTGACAGATTAAATCAATGTTTATTTCTAAGCATTTTTGTCAATTTGTATCCATTTAAATTTTCATAATTACTGCATGGGTCAGACACTAGGGAAGTCAAATGATTTTTTAATGACAATGGACGTGGAGATTGAAAAAATTAAACCTTTCCAATGCTTAAAACATGAATTGTTGAGATCACATGTCAAAATGTATAAAGTTAGTGTCCCTAAATTAAACTCTAGTAAGTTCTCAAGCAGTTTTTTTTCTTACTTTACCTATGTGTATGTTTTGATCATTATTAAGGGAAACTTTTTACATCAGTTTGTGAGAGTAGAGGAAGTCAACGTTTAACACTCATAAAGGAGCAGCTGCACCCTATAATAAAGCTGCCTGAGGATACTCCCAGGAAGAAGGTGCCTTTAAGGTGAATGGATTTGTAAAGGGAACAGCAAGAGAGAGAGTGTTCAAATGGAGGAAACTGGAGTCGCCCAGGGGAAGGAACTAAGGCTATGTCCACACCTAGGTGCTTAAATCGATTCAAGTCGAATCAATATAAGCTAATTCAAAATAAAAAGCATTAAATCGATTCAACTTGAATCAATTTAAGCAAAAATACCAAATCAAAATAGCAAGTCTGCATACAGGACTTGCTATTTCGATTCAGGGGAGGGGGCCCATGGGAGGTGTGGCAACATGGCCCCCTGGCAGGGCCATGTTGCCAACCAATCCCCTGACACTGGCTCTGCAGAGCCAGCAGCAGAGGGAAAAAGCCCCCGGGGCCAGATATGGGGGAGCAACCCTCCTCTCTGCCACTTCGCCGGTGGCGGAGCAGGGGACAGAAGTCAGGGCCTGAGAAGGTGTGGGGGCTCCAGGGTGCTCAGAGAGCTCACCCCCTGCTGCTCCACCAGCAGCGGGGGGACCAGGGCACCCCAGAGCTCTGCCCCCACTGTTTGGCCAGCGGTGGGGGGACTGGGGCGCTCCAGAGCTCACCCCCTCGCTGCTCAGCCAGCAATGAGGGGACCGGGGCGCCCTGAGAGCTCTGCTCCTGCTGCCCGTTCAGCGGTAGGAGTTTCGGGGCACCAAGAGAGCTCAGCCCCTGCTGCTGGTTTCCGGGTGCCCTGCGAGCTCTGTCCTCAGCAGCCCTGCAGTCCCCCATGCATCCCCCTCTCCCCCTGGCCAGGGTACTGAGGGGGCTGGGGGGGGGGGGGGGGGCTTCCTTCCAGGGTGCCACGCACCCTGGGATGAGGGTCAAACCTGAATCAAGAGAGTGCTGTTTTGAAATAACACAACCAAACGGCGTTATTTTGAAACAGCCCTTTCGATTCAAAGGCTATTTTGATTACTCTCGAGGTTTTATTGTTTCGCACTGAATTCCGTTGTTTCAAAATGACGAGCTCCGTCATGTCGAAACAATGGAACATCATTGGGATATACCTTTTTTGAAATTGAAACAATGGTGGTTGTTTTGATTGAAAAGCAAGGTGTGGACATAGCCTAAGAGGGCTCCAGAGGGAGAGGGAGACCATATCCAATGTGAACAGTAGTAAGACTGATGAGATGGAGACCCTGACCCTGAGAGTGCTACTGAGGGGATGGGAATAGGATTGTCCTGAAAGAAAGAACCCGAGGCTATTCTCCAAGGGAAGAGAGCAAGAGAGGTCTAGAAACCTGGCTTCAGATGAGGGGCTTGGCTTGGAACAGCCTGTGTCTAGTTGAACTGCCCCCAAAGTGGGAAATTACAGAGGTCTAAAGGAGTACCTGAGCAAGGTTTTGCTTACCCTTTTGTTAACCTTTATGGTCAGTAAACGAGACCCTCTCAAGGGGAAGCTCTTTTATGTCCAGAAGCTCTTGTATATTTGGCCTATATCTAGGCAAGGGGAAATTAAGCCAGGACTTGCCTGTGGCTCCAAATCCAAACTCTAGGGAGCACAGTTGCAGAGCTGGAGTATTCACAAGATGGCCCATGGGTTAAAGTAGGCCAGCGTTCTGGGGCGCCCAAAATTAGAAAAAGCAGGCAGAATTGCACATTCTGCTCTGCCCTGGCCCGGGAGCTGCAGCCAGCCTGGACTGCTACTTCAGGGAGAAACAGCCTCAGGCTGAGCCAGTTGGGAGCTGCCTCGTGGGTCTTAGTACTGGGAGGGTTCCCTCTCTGCATGCTGGGCTGCCCAGCCTACGTAGAAACAAAATTCTTCCAGCACTAGGAGCCAGGAGGGAGCATCAAACTGCAGCACAGCACTGGAGCTCCTGCGGGAAAAGAAAGTAAGGGAAACTCCATGGATCTGATCCAGAGGACCCCTCACATCCTCACCTACCCCCCTGCCATGGGTTGTGAAGGGCTAACCCCATCTCTTCCCTCCTCTGGCTACCCAGCTCCAGCCAGGGGCTGGGGTCCCAGCCACATCAGGGGACAGTAAGGGATGGGGGCAGGGGTGCTGGGCTAGGCCAGCTCTTCAAGGGGGTAGGGAGGATGCAGGAGGTGCTGTGGGATGCCCCTCAGTGTCTCCAATGCATGGGGTAAAGATCCAATCTTGCCCCCCTATCCACTCCAGGTGGGGTGCGGTGCTGAGGCTGCGCTGTCTCAGCCAAGCTGGGCTGCAGGGCTGTTGCAGGGGACCAGTGGCTGGCACACACTGGGTAACTGCAGGGGGGGACGGTACAGGTGGGCGGATTTGCATCCCCCCACTCTCATATCCCTCCTCTGCAGCTACGGATCGCTCCTCCCGAGGGCAGCTGGGGTGCAGGGCCGGGGGGGGCATGCAAATATGGGCTTGGCCCCCAAGCACCAGTCACCCTCTGTATGCTGCTGCCAGAGGGGTAGCTGTGTCAGTCTAGAAGAGTAAAACAAACTAGTCTGGTGGCACTTTTACAGACTAACAAATTTATTTATCATGTGAGCTTTCCTGAGACAAAATCCCCACTTTTTCAAGCATCTGACAAAGTGAGTCTCTCTCTCACAAAAGTTCAAGTGATAAATAAATTTGTTAGGCTTTTAAAAGTGCCACCAGAGTCCCAAGGGGACAGTGGCTGGCAAGGTAAAGGTTGATCCTGACATGGGACCTCTGTGCAATGGGGTTTGATGTGGCTACAACCGAGCCTACACCCTCAGTACCACAAAGCAAAAATCAATTTAAATACAGAGGGGAGCCAGCAGGGAAGAGGCCCAGGGGTCAGGGTTGGGGAACCAGTCTGGTGGGGATTCCAGGGAAGGGGCCAGAGGTCAGGGAATCAGCGGTCAGGAAAGGGGCCAGGGTCAGGCCCAGTATTTTTATGGAGCAATAACCCTATTTTTGTGAGTGACAACCAATGTATATGGTACCAAGAAGTGGTTGCAAATGCCTACCTGGGCTGCGGCCCGCACATGCATAAAGGGGTCCCGGACAATACGGGAAGGGGGCCCAGAGATTAGGAAGGTTCTGGGGCCTGTCCAATTATACTTTAACCACTGAGATGGCCAAGATATTTTGTCCTAAACATCTTCCCCATCCCCCATGCATAGTTAATCAAACCAGTCTGTAAAATAGTGTTGATTTGACTGAAATGTTTCAGTTGAAAAAAAATTCTTTAACACCTAAAATGCTTCATTTTGACATTTTCTAAATGAAATATTTCAGCTGTTTGATTGGAAACAATTTCTTGTTTAGAAATTTACTAAAGATTTATTGCAGTAATAAAAATATTTATAAAAGCTCAAAACTAAAATAATTTTATCTGACCTGAATTTTTTTTGTTTCACTTTTCAATTCACCACCATTTTGAAAAAATAAAGTTCATTTTGGATCAACCCAATCTTTTTATTTTTGTTTTTCAAAACAGTCAGTGAACTGAAATATCAGGTATTTACACAGTTCCAGTAACAAGAAATATTTTGAACTAGAAGGAAACAGACAGACAAAAGTCCACATTTCAGGTCAGGATTATATTGTTATGTGACTCAAGAACAGTTTGATGAATGTTCTTCAAACTTTGTGGAAAACGTTCTCCTTTCCCTTTGGAGTAAATATTTAAATTTCCTGGCCAATTCAATTTTACAATCAGTTATATGGGAAACAAAACAGGTTTTGATAATGGAAGCCAGCTGCACCTTAACACCTCTCCATAATAAACTGGTGTTCTAGTTTTCTCACTGACTCAAGCAATACTGAAACCATATTTAGCAGCAGACAGATTAAAATGAGAATTGTGGAAGCATGAAGTCTTGTTATCTACAAGATTTTCCACAGCTGAGGCTCAGCCATGCATTGATTGTCAATTCAGATCACGAACTTTGTCCCTGTGGAGCCTCCATATGTTTCTCTCCCTGGTGGAACTATGACTGTCAGTGCACTCACTGGTGAACAGTATGTGCAAGTCCTCCAGAGGACAAAATGAGAACTGACATTAATTGGCCACCATTGCCCTTCGCAACTTTTAAACATTGTCCAATATTTTTTGAGTCAGGAAAAATAAAGCTTTATTTAGGGTAATGCACAAGCATGATATTGATAGAGTCACCTCTTGACAATTCACTGTATGGAAACTAACCACATAAAATCTTCATACAACATAATTCAAAACAGGTGAATGCATATATAGCTGTTCAATTGAGCTGCCACTTACCATGTTTTTTAGAGTATTTGATACTATACTAAGAAAAATTACTACTGACTTTTTTAAAAAAAATTCTTCATTCCCATTCCCCATAATCTGTGTAAACTAACCAGTTCTATGGACCTTCAACTGAAGGATTTTACAAAACGTTTTTACAAACGTTAATTAAGCTTCACATCAATCCTGTGAGACAGGCTCATATCATTAGCTGCATTTTGGAGACAGATAAACTGAGGTATAACAAGATTACATAAACTTGTTGTAGGTCAGACAGCAAACCAGTGACAAAATCAGGGAGGGAGCCCAGGGAGTCTGACTCTTCCATCATGCTCTAAAGTCTGTTACCTTCCCACTCCCTCGAACACCTTATCTGATTTTATGCCATCATTTCTCATTGAATGACCACTTTTTTGTCCAACCAATAAATTTGTTAGTCTTTAAAAGTGTCGCAGGGCTCCTTGTTTGTTTTGCTGAACTAGACTAACACGGCTGCCCCTTTGAAACTTGTCAGACTATGACAATGAAAGTTTTGTCCAGCAAAGCCTCCTTTTGCCAAGTAGTAGTCAGGGACACAGTTTATATTTCCGAGTGCAGCAGAGGGCTGTCCCCTAAAGAGTATTAAAGGAATATGGTATAGCTGGCTACTTAGTTAAGTTCTGTGACTGTTTTCAGTGTTTCAGTTTACATAAATATCTCAATTTTTGGGTGCTTAGCTTGATTATCCCTAAATTATCCAAAACACTGGAACCTCCAAACTGCTCTGCAAATCTTGTGAGAACAAACTCCTGTGATATTTCCCCCAGATTCCTCTATAAATTGGTGGAATGATTTAAAAGCAGAGTCCCTCAGCCCTGGTCTTGTAAAGCAATGGTTTTCAAACTTTTTTCCTTGGGAGCCAGCTGAAAAAAACCATTTATGCCCGTGACCCAACAATTATATCTGTCAGCAATGCTTTCCAGTCTTTCAGCAGTGGTCACCACAACCCAGTACCTGAGGGTCTGTGCCCCAGTACTGGGTGCTGACTCATGGTTTGAAAAGCCTGCTGTAAATCCTTGAAGTATGAATTGAGTTCAGTGGAACTCATAGCATACTCACAATTTAAGCAGGCACAATTCAGGCCTCAGCCCTAGTTTATACTTGCTGCACTTTTCAGCAGCTGTTGGTGGGAGATATGCAAGGCACATAAAATATTTTACACATCTTCCAACAGCTTACTAAGTACTCCCCACACATTATGCTAAGCCAACTGGAAATGCCTTCTGGTTGGCTTTACCAATACGCCAGTTCCGGAGCTGGAGGTGCTAGGGCAAATTCCAGATCAATTGAGCATGTGTACACAGACCGCTCAATAGAACCCAGAAGATCACATTGATGGCAATTTTGCTGCCAGCAGCACAGACTTACTCTAAGTCAGCAAGGCTCTTGCCTGGCAGTTATTCTTGAGGGCCATGTTTATAACAATAGAATAAAGCATCTGGCTATAACCAGAAAATAAAACAGAGAAACTCCCCAGCTTGTGTTGAACTCAGGCCATGGTTTCTGAGTATGGAAGAGTGCCCTCTCCTGCTCTCTCTTTCCAAACAGCCCTTCCTATATGACAAATCTGCCCCTGTAGACCTGTGCAGGAAGAGTGAGAGACTGAGCTAGAATGATCTCCAAGTCACCAAGGATCCCAAATTGCTCCTGCACTCTATCACATCTTGCTTCAGAGTGGACCAGTAAAACAGCAAGAACAGATACTTTTCATGGCATTGTAGCATCTCTACTTTCAGTCTTGGCTAGGGCTACCAGATACCAAAGCCTACAAAGGAGGACAGGGAAGTGTGAAAAGGAGGACATTGGAGGACGCATGGAAAAAATGTAGTATTAATGTAATATTCTTCTGTTTATAGGGGGCCCTGGAATGCTTCTCCCTAAGAATAGGGTGTTCTGGGGGATTCCAGCATACTTTAACCCATATAAGTAAAAAGCCAAACAAATCACATATTTTTAAAATGCCTGCTGGATGGAAGACGTGAAGGTAAAAAGGAGGACATGTCCTCCTTTTGCCTGACATCTGGTAACCCTAGTCTAGGCTGGAAACAGAAAGTTGAGAGATGTACATTAAAAAAAAAAAAAAAAAAAAAAAAGTCTGAGGTGGGTCCAGGGCAGAAGCAGAAAATAAGACCTGTACCTGAACTACAAAGCTGTTAAAAATAATGAAAAGTTACCCAATATTTTTTAAACCTCAGGGGGAAAAACATTTTGAGCTCTGGGTGAATTTTCAGGTCCACTGTTACTTTATCGGATCAAGTTCAACCATACCTTAACTTAGAAATTGCCCTTCTCTTCTGTCCTGTTCTTCTATCTGGCCAAAAGTTTGAATTTGTTTATACAAAGAAAGCCATGTTCTCCCCAAATCCTCCTTAACTTTGCCCGTCTGTGTATCTAGCATAGTATGTAATTATCTAACTTAGGCACTTGCATGGCCTCATTAGTGTGGTAGCTGAACACCTCACAATTCTAAATATATGTATTTTCACAATGCTCCTGTGAAGTAGGACAGTGCTGTTATCTCCATTTTACAGATTGCAAACTGGTGCCCAGAGAAGCTAACTGAAGTGACTTGCCTGAAGTCAAACAGGCGGTCTGGGTCAGATCAGGGAACTGAATCCAAATCTCTCAAAGGTCATGTTGGTACCCAGTGAATCATCTTTCCCCTACATATCTGACTACGGAAGGAAAACAGAACATGCATTTTCTTAGGCATGGAATGTCTTCTCTGGAAGTCTCAAGGAAATATGATCACCCATGTTTTCAAAAACCACTGAGGGTCTGAACTGTTCCAGCAGTGACTGCCTTGCTTCTCAGTCACTTCCAAAGCCTCCCTCAAGAGCACTGTTCCTATCCCTACATAGGTCTGCCCTCTTACTGGTGACAGTGATCTCTGGGTGTCGTATTCTTCTCTTCCTGTGTGCTAGCTGCACTCTTTGAGGGCTTGTTTGACAGAGAGTGATGCCCAAATTTCCACATTAAAACTGGAATCCTTTTTAGCCTCTTTAAATTATTCTGACCCCCCTACTTCTAGTATTGCCGCTACAAGTCAAATAAAGGGGATATATTCCAACAATATGCAGACTTCACACCACTCAGGATAAAAGCATGCAATAAGTCAGCCTGCCCACAGCAAAAGAACATGTAAAAATATGTTGTAAAACTCCCTCAGCAGAAATGCACTGACCTAGTGAAGGGAGAACCTTGAAATGTTCTGACTTTGGTTCAGATGAGCATCCAAAATCACCCTCAGGACAATTCTTGGAGAGGGGGAAGAATAAACAGCCCTTCCTCTCTGCATTACATGACTCTAGCTATAGCTGAGATAGATGACAACCAGTTTATAAGGGCATTTCATTGCTAAGTGTCTAGACTCTGAGCTGATGTGCAATGACAGAAGCACCAGAAAGGTAGTGGCTGAGCTTTTCTTGAAATGCAACCATTCCGGTTGTTCACTGCACTCACTCTAATTAAAATATGCCCTGACTTATTTATAACTCATTTATGGAGGAATTTCTTCTTGTTTGTTCAAAAATATCTCATTTATCTATAACGGAGAATAGATATCACATGAGAAATAAAAAAGAAAGCAAACAAACAAACCCTCTCCACACCATCACCCTGATCGCTTTGCTTGTACTGCATCTTCCCCTCCACATCTTTTAGTTTTTGTGTCATTACCGAATGTAAGCCCCCAGAAGGGGAGCAGTGGCTGTTTACCTCCTAGTGGTATGGGCTCTTTGGACACTCTTGCACTATAAACAAACAAGGAAGATCTCCCCAGACTCTTAAATGGGTCCAAACACCTGAAATTTTACAGTAACAAAACCCCATCCTTTACCACAACTGCACTTAAGTACAAAAGTCAAAAATCAAACAGCTGGTCACATTTCTGGCTTCCTTCTTGGCAAATGCCAGAAACCAGCGATGTTTGAAACCCACATCCCTACTTAAATAGGAGAAAGCTTGAATTTACCTCAAGCTGCCCCCTCTGGCCTGTTTTTTGCTGACTGCGTGGTTCCCTTTTACATGTAATTATTTTGGGATGCTGGTGTTAATGACGTGTCCGATTCAGTTAGCCTGTTCATCAGTATTGTTGGTCGTTTGCTGTTTCTTTGTTTCTTACCTCCTCAAAGGTCACTTCATCATCAGCAAAATCAAGTATAGTTCATCCATTATTTATGAGGCCCAGCCTACTGCTCACCTGTCCCTCATTTCAAGGCCACCCTGCATTATAAGACCAAGCTTACCTGCACTCTGATATGCAGTCAGCGTAACTTTTATTCTTACAAAATATGTATTAAATAGATATGCAGCATTGTGTATATGAAGCACACTGTGTTAAGTACAAGAATCATGTAATACTTTAAACTGTCTTGCATGTTGCCAAGATCTAAGGGGGCAGCCATGTTAGTCTAGTTCAGTAAAGCAAACAAGGAGTCCTGTGGCACTTAAAGACTAACAAATTTATTTATTGCACGAGCTTTTGTGGGAGAAAATCCCACTTTGTCAGACGCTTTGAAGATCGCTGAAAATCTTCAAAGCATCTGATGAAGTGGGATTTTCTCCAACAAAACCCCATGCAATAAATATATTTGTTAGTCTTTATGCGCCACAGGACTCCTTGGGGTTTTTTTTGTTTGTTTGTTTGGTTGGTTGTTAAAAACTTCCTGTACATCTGATACTTGTTGCAGGTCCCTTCCTCGTGTTGTGACCCCTAGAAGAGATGACTGCTTGTTAGCAGCTTTGTGTGATGACCTGCCATGTCTAAGGTCGCTACACGTTTAGGATTGCAATCCACTCTAATCCTCACAGTATGGATCAGAGAAGGCAGTCTGGTATCAGTCTTTTCCTTGACGTAACTGTCCTCATGCCCCGAGAAGAATGCCCTGTGTGCAGTCGGATCATAATATTGACTGTCCTTCTCAGGAGCAATGTCATGGCACAGGGCTCCAAAGGAGACCATGTAGATATTGTCAAATACATTGTGGGGGGAAAGAAAAATCAATAAAATTCATCATGCCTCCATTGTGGAACACTAGTACCTTTCCCATCGGAGCTGACTTCAGGATGTCAGTCTGGCCAGTGCTAAGCACACGCATGAGGCACCCCAGGGAGCTTGCTATTGCAGATGGGACTTAGCACTGTCAAAGCCTCTGCAGCCTTCTGGGAAGCTTTTGAACGTCAATCCTCAGAGAGGTCCAATGATCCTTCAGAAAATGCATGGCCTTGGATGACCTTATTTCTGTTACAAAACAATACCTAAAAATCAAGCTGGAAAGGACAGACCTGTCCGTATTTTAAAAAGGGTCTTACAACCCTGGACACAAGTGGAAATGTCCTGATTATCTGTCAGAGAAGCAACACCAGTGTCAGGAATCCCCAATGCACACATATATTAAGAAAGCTGGCGCAAATAAGGGCTTTTCGGGAGAGGCATTTTTCACACAACGTGCAGGTCATCCTGTGTCAGCACTCTTCTCCTGTAACCTGTCCCTATGGCTTAGTTGCTGATATTTATCATATCTCTTGCTTATTCTGAGAGGAAAGTACCTTCTAATGATAGATACCCCTCCACAAAGGAGGGGGTGGGGAGAAGGAATGCCACAATCACTTTGTACTACCCCCTCCTATTTGTCCTGGTTATCAGACTGGAAAAGATCACCAATTACCCTGTTCCCAACCACCAGTGTTCCTGCCAACAAAAGATGAAAAATGCATTTATTTGTCTTAAGTGAGATCTTTTGTGACACATAAAGACCCTTGTATACATGACAATTACTGGTAAAAAAAAATAAAATAAAATAAAAGTGTCTCTGTCTACAGCACCTCGATAAATGGATTTAAGCCCATGTAATGGATGTAAAAATGACTATAAATGCCCCCAGCGCAACTTCTGAGAAGCTCTCAGTGGTGTTTTTCCACTTTTCTAAAGGCCCAAAAGGAACAAAAAGGCATATCAGCAAGGAAAGGTGGATTTTGGTTCCCCACTTAACCAGGGAAACTTAATTTTATTTGTTTCTATCAACAATTTTAAGAACTATTTCTCAATCATAAAAGTAAAAAGCAGAGGCTAAGACAGACAGCTAGTCAGTCAATCACTTATGCTTAGCTTTTATCTGTGCTGGAAAGTCTTAAGAGATGCAATATCTTGTTTGCAGAGGCACCCTAGTGGCTACAGTACATTACTCAAAATACCACATGAGGTTTGTGCACTTATGGAAATTTCCCTATGCTGCCCCTCATGTGCTTGCACCAAAGGCTATATGGGCAAATTAGGGCTTTTTTCACCACCCTTTTCCTCAGTTTCTTCTCCTAACTGATTTGATTTCCAGTTCTGACATTTAGAAAACTAAAGCAAACATTATTAAAAACAACTATCTTTATTAGACTGTCAGTGGATTATAGAAGATGACATTAGAGATTTTCACACACTCATACCCTGCCTTAATTTTTCCAATGGCACAAAACAATACCCTTGTTTAAAATATAGACAGACCCCTTAATTCCCCCTTCATGCCCCCCTCATCAAAGGGCCTCAAAAGGCCAGATTTACGAAGGTATTTAGGTGCCAAAAGACACAAAGGCATCTAATGAAATTTACAAAAGCGCCTAAGCAGTGCCTAAATCCCACTGAAGTCCATTCAGGGTTAACAGCTCACTTCTGAAAAATCCCATGAAGCACCTATCTGCATCTAAGGCACCTAAATACTTTGGTAGATCTGGGGTTCAGGGCCCTCTTATGTTAAACTGGTGTTTTTCAACTGGGGGAGGGGCTCACAACCTCCAGAAAGGTTGTGGGACAGGCTTAGGGGTGTTGCAAGCACGGCTGGTACGACAGAGTTGGAGGCAGCACAGTTGCTTGGGGACCCACATGACAGGGGCCCCTGCAAAGCTAACGTCCATAGTTCGGCCCCATGGCGCTGGAACCCAGAGCCCCATGCTCTGAGCTTATGATGGGGAATCACATTCTTTTCTATTTGGAGGGTCATAATTTGTCATCATCATTGTTGGTTTTGGGGTTTTTTTTAAAGTTCCAAAGGGCATCACCAACACAAAAAGGTTGAGAACCACTGTGCTGAGCTATGTACAAACAAATACAACAAAGATGGCCCATTGCCTTAGGCTACATCTACACTACCACTTACATTAGTACAACTGATGTCACTCAGGGATGTGTAGAAAATGTCCCCCTGAGTGACCTAAATTACCCTGACATAGTGCCCAGTGTGGACAGTGCTATGTTGGTGGGAGACACAGTTATCATTTCTCATTAGGGTCATTTAATTATGTTGACAAGAGAGTTCCCGCCCATCGGCATAGAGCGGTCCATGAGATACCTTAGAGCTGCGCCGCTGCAAGCTCTCTCATGTAGATGTGGCCCTAGACAGCTCACCATCTGAGATTATTACTGAATCCGTCTTCACGACAGCCCAGTGAGGTAGGTAATTGTCCCTGTTTTAAAGAAACGGAGGCCTCAAAGAGAAATTTGCCTTAGGCTAATCTCACACTGATGTCAATGGGAATAGGATTTTAGCCACTGGCATAGACATATCACTTCCATTATATGCTTTTATAGTGTACATCAGAATCTGCCATACATGTCCATTGCTGCCTATGAATTCACATTCACTTGACTTTTTGCTCCTATTTGCACTGTTACCCTAACAACAGTGCCAGGTGTCAGGTGTCTGGGAGCTAAACTCTCCCCTCACCATGGTATGATATTAAAAGCATATGCAACAAGGCTGCACCTTCTGTTCGCGCTCTGTCACTAATCCCATGCAGGCAGGTTTGCTGTTAACCTTCCTAATGGAAACTCTGTTAGATGGCTCACTGGCTGTGTCTCACAGTTCAGCATTATCTAAAAAGATGCAGACTGTTGATTTGTGGGCATCTTCTAAAGGGAGAGCTGCAGAGACTTAAGAAAAATGGCTGGATGCAGCACAGACCAGAGGATGGATGATGGCCTTCTTGAAGTTTTGGACAGTTAGATTATATATACCTAATTCCTACAGAAGAAATAATTTTGGCTGCTCTAGGGGAGGGGAAATGAGATCATTTGAACTTAATTGCAAATTTACTTCTCTCTTTTCTTCTCTCCTTTGATAAAATGATGGTGGGGGGAACTTTGTAAATGGCAATATCTAATGTTCATTAGTGGTTTGGAGAGAGACAGAGAGATACATCTCATTACTGGGTTCTTCACCTTTACCCTTGACAATGGTTATTTACATAATAACCTGACCCTTAGGTCTCCGTTCATTAACAAACACATGTGAAAACACAGAAGCAGCTGGCTACAACTCATAAATATATATTGTTAACCTTGGCTTAGAAGACTTACTTTCACTTACTAGAAAAAAGAAGACACACTGTTTTGCATGGCTATAGTGTTATAACTTCAGTGAATGGTACAATAGGCCAGAGGAACGAAAGCAAAGCATCAATCGAGTATCACTAGATGTGCACTCACACAGGATTATCCTGTCAGTTGGTTTTAGGCAAAGGGTTCAGTACTTGATTAATTCTTTCATTATTGTGTTTGTTGCTTTACATTTTTATGTGCTGCATGAGCATCATTCCCCTCCCCTAGGCAGAGACAGATTTAAGTAATTGTTAAACTGACATGGTGTCCTGCTCCTGCATCCGTAAAGGGTCTAGTTTCACTCCTGCACCGTAGCCCAGTCCAGAATGGGCTGGCAGTGGCAGGGGTCAAGCCACCAAGGAGCCATCTGCTGTGTAGGTAGAGAGCTGAGGCTGACCTCACCGCTCCCTGGACCACCAATCTTGTCTGGTCTGTCTCAGAGATGGATAGGATTCAGCTCATACATGCCCATCTGTGTGTGTTTAGGGCCCTGCTGACAGATTCATAGACCTGATGGTCAGAAGGGACTATCAAGTCTGATTTCCTGCATATCACAAGCCATAGAACTTCACCCATCCACACCCATCCTAAACTCTGGCTGAGTTAGTGATGTCCTCAGATCATGATTTAGAGGCTTCAAGTTACACAGAATCCACCATTTACACTAGTTTAAACCTGAAAGTGACCCATGCCCCATGTTGCAGAGGAAGGTGAACCACCCCATGTCTCTGAGTCTTTGCCAATCTGACCCAGGAGAAAATTCCTTCCCAACCCAAAATATGGTGATCAGTTAGACCCTGGGCATGTGGGCAAGATCCACCAGCCAGGCACCTGAGAAAGAGTTCTCCGTAGGAACTCAGAACCCTCCCTATCTGTGTCCCATCAACAGCCACTGAAGATGTTTCCAAAGCACTTTTACAATCATCATCCTGTGGAGTAAGAGACAGTGTGGTGCCATGTGGAGGGCACCAGTGTTAGCCAGGAGAACTGCATTCTATTCAACATGTTATATAACCTTAACCATGTTAACTTAACCCCTCTGTGCCTTGGTTTTGTTAGTTGGTAGCTCTGTATTCTTGGGGAATCAGGGCATAGTATCCAGCCACTGAGACTCGCCCCCACCCCCCATCACCTTCAGCCTCTGCTTGAACCAGAAACCAGAAACAATGAAAGGCAGTGGGAGACACACCTAAAACCCCTTTGAACAAGGGTGCTGGAATTAGGGCAACTCCTCTAGCCTCATCTATATGAAAGCTGTGAATCATTAGCACACTGAATGGACAGCAGAAACTTCATTTGCATCAAGGACGGAACCAGAATTAGCATACTGAATGGAGAACCAAGCTCTAAGGCAGGAGTCGCACTGAACTCTGGGACTGGAAAAGCAGAGAAGCACTGCATGATGGGGGATCTCTGCTCCTGAGATAAATGAACTCATGCCTGCACACACCCAGCCCAGCAGTTATCAGACCAAGTCTAGTCAATAGGTCTTCAGTTGATAGCCAACATACTGAATCTGCCTGATCGCATTGTAAGCTCCCTCAAAGGAATGCCACCCATCACCAGGAATGATCAGCTCCTATTGCCCTCCTAAACAAAACACCTCTGGTATACTTCCTTAAGTCATTATTTACCCCAAAACAACCCATGTTCTGCCTTGAACCATTGTTTCTTCCCTACAAAAATCCCTACCCAAGTTCCACATGAGAGTGAGTTAGAGCGTTAGTGAGCTCTGAATCTGTTCTGATGCCTGATCTGTAGCATGGACCTACAAGCTGCATCAGGTCCACTGGAACTTCACCTTCTTCTTGCTGATCATGGTGGAGGTTCTGCCTGTCTGCAGCACGCCAGACCCTACGCTGAACAGCCTGGTTCCTGGGTACCTTTGAGCTGCACTGAGTGGTGAGACAACTCACCCCTCCCCACTTGCTTCTCTCTTTTCTTTTTTTTCCTCTTAGTCCAATTATAACTTTCTAAACCTGATCTTTTGTAATCCACTTGGGATAGCTTTCCCCAATACTATAATTGAAACTGGGTAATATTGTAACCGTTTGATCATCTTCCTCTTTTTGTATGAGTATTACTATTGTAACTGGGCATTTTTCTTTCCTTTTATAATTATCCATAAGTTTTATGTACCTGGCAATAAAGTAACTTTCCTGATCAAGCTGGTTGCCAGACTTCCTCTGTGTTCTTGGCTTCCCTATATTGCTCTGCAGCAACGCTCCTTCACCTAGCCAAAGATCCCTGTGATGCCCAATTCCTTGTCAGGTTTGCTCATTAAGGGGTTACCAGCATGCTGAACCTGTGGCATATAAGGGTGACAGCTGAAAGTGCTGTTTTGACCCAGCCTGATTGAGTGCAGGGGCATATAAGGGTGGCAGCTGAAAGTGCTGTTTTAACCCAGCCTGCTCAGACACATACTCCAGTCTAGTCCAGTGTGGTACAGGGGCACATAAGGGTGGCAGCAGAGAAGTGGTGTGTAACCTGGCCTGCTGAGTTCAGGGACATATAAGAGGTCAGCTGAGAGTGCTAATAGACCCGGTCCGCTCAGTTGCACTTAAAACCCCAGTCTTGGGAAATTTAGGTCCTGCAAGGGTGGCTCCATTGAAAGGGATTTGCAGAAGGGAGAAGCAAACTCCACACAGAGACACAAGTGACACAAGCAGTGCACTAATAGAATTGCAACCTCCCCCCCCCCCCCCCGAGGAAGTAACCCTAATAAATGAGCAGACCCCAAGTTGATGGGCAAAGTTTGGTAATGGGTTTCACCAAGCCTACAATGGGAATAGTGTTACTCATCAGCCTTTGAGGATTGCTTGGAGATCTCCAGAAGAAAATGCTATATATGAGCTAAGTTATCATAAACCCAGCTTCCTATTTTATTTAAGCTTTGGGGTGACATGTGAGACACCAGAGTGCAATCTCACACAATGAGGGGCTGTGTCACCCCTGCTCTGCAACTTTGGGTCCCTTACAAACTTTGCTGTAATAGCTGTCATCTGGGCCACCTACAAACAGCCTTCCCGCCTGCAAGTCACACTCTGAGTGTCTTTTGTAACTGCAGCTAAGCTTGGGTTACACTCTAGGGTTTACCAACCTCGGTTTCTTCTGCTGCGTGACCCCAATACACTCCCAGTCCTGGATTACCCCTGAAGAAATTTATGTCCTGCATTGCTCAGCCCTCTCCTGGATAGTCCAAATATATTAAGTCCATTATGCCCTTTAAGGGACTAATATACGCACAACTTGCCACCCTAAATGGAGTTACCCATGCACACTGGATTAGATAAAACAATAAAATAAGTATATCAACTACAAAGAGAGAGATTTTAGGTCAGTACAAGCAATGAGACTTAAAAGTCAGAAATGGTTACAAGAAAATAAAGATAAAAGTGAATTCTAGTGCCTAGCTTTAAAAACAAGCTATACTAGATTCAAAGCCAAGTTGCTCACCACATGCGTCCAACAGCACTACTGACCAAACTTTCAGGTCAGCACCCTCCCCCCCTCCCCCCCCCCGAGTTCAATGTCTGTTTGCCTTGTCTGTTGAGGTGCAGAGAATGAGATGGGTAGGGTAGAGTGTGGGTATCTCTTGAGGTGTTTGCCCCTTTTCTCTATCACTTCAGTCCCTCTTTGAAAAAGATTTCTACCTGAGAACCAAAAGCCAGAGGTGGAGGGGACAGAGGGTCTGGTAGTGGGAAGACCCCCTTATACTATTTCCTTGATAAGATACAGATCTCTTTGTTCCTTTCCCCCTTTTCTGGCAAAGAATGACCACTTGGCAAGTAATGGTCCATCAGCTTCTTTGACACCTCACTACGGCATCCACTTGCTCTGTGTCTGAGAAAATGGTTATCCATTCCCCAGACTTCTCTGGGAAACACGCTTAAGTCATAATTTCCGGTTATGTTTGTAACTTTACACATGATGTTGCTACATGCATTTTACTATATCACTAATCAGTAAATTGAATTTTCAAATGATACATCACAAAGCATGCCTTGTACAAAGATTATTACAATAGTGTGTGGGTGTGAATACAGGGATGCATTGCATTGCAATGGGGCATGGTATTTGTCTTCTATCCCTTTACTTCCACTGTGTAAGCTGCTAGTAGCCAACAAGACCCCACCCACCACAATTTTACAAGGAAGTCAGTCATGGTGGAACTTCCTCTCTGAATCTGAGTAAGAGAATACTAGCATACACTGAGGGTATGCATACACTGGAGCAAGAAAGTGTAACTTCCCGTTAGGATAGATGTACCAGTCAGTGCTAGCTCTGGTTGAGCTGGACTGCTAAAAACAGACATGTAGCCAGGGCAGTACAAGCAGTAGGATGGGTTATGAATATATATGAGTCTGAGTATATGAGTATACTCATCATATCATGAGTATGGACTTTGGGTCTAAAATCAGATCATAGTCATGGCAACTAACTCCTCCCAACATTCCCATAACCGTAGCTGCAATTCTACTTAAGGCGTGCTAGTTCAATGAGAGCTCGTGCGAGTGTGGCATTCACAACTTCCAGCACCAGTGTGCACACATACCCTTAGAAGAAGGATAGAGAGCTCTATTTGAGGAACATTTTTGTTATTATTAGAATAGAATAGTGATAGAGAAGACCGTTGTAATCAAATTTTAGTTTCCTTTTCAAGGGTTAAGATGATTTTGAGACATTTCCACTGTGACATATCTGTTGAAGAGACACTGAGGAAGGAATGCAAAGGACACTTGAGATTCTTGCAACATTTAGCTCCTACTATCTTGCTGTCCTTCGATAGACCATATCCTGCAATGGTTATGGAAGACAGTGGGTAGAAGGATGATGGTAGCTGCTAAAATCTGGTTGTGACCATGCAGCTGGCAAGGATGTCAGTATACAATATGTGCTAGCTTGTTGTCTAATTTCTCAGACTGCACTCATGGTACTGAGATTTTATGGTCAAGGGTTCTTTAGAGTGGTGAGTGCAGGAATTTTCTATATTCCATGCAAGTTCTCTTTGGCACACCATGATTATCTGCAAAAGAGGCCCTTTCCAAATTCCACAGTAATTATTTTAAAAATCAGCAACTCTAATGTTCTTACTTTGCTCTCACTTTGTCATGACTCAAGAACTAGGATAGGAGCTCAGTCGCATGACAAAGAAATAGCATGTACACATACTTTCTTGAAAATTAGGCAGATGACTTCCCCACAAAAATATGCATCAACCAACAAATCAATAAGATTGGATTGAACTGCAAAAACATTCATAAGAAATTCTGGCATGGATGTAAAGGGATTTGAAAAAGGAACACTGGCAAAATAATTGATATTTTTACACTTTCATTGTGCCAACTAGAAGAACTGTTTTTCTTGCTGGAGCAAACCTCAAAATCTTCATTGGTGTCATCTTAAATAATCTTATATTTACTATAGATCTTTAGATCCAAAGGAACAAGCTCCAAGAGCTTGATTCACTTCCACAGGTCATGGCTATCAAAACACATCCTGTGTCCATGGGGCTACCTTCGGCAATACTCCCACCAGGGAGAGCAGGTGGTGTTGCCACCACAGCCCTTCTTAGTGGGACCCATCGATACACAGAACATTTCGTTTTCAGCTTGGGCTCCATAGGAGTCCAACAGGCTGAGGCTGCCCAGGAGATGGACTACAAAAGTGTGTCTTCCAAATTATTGGTCTTCCTTCCTAAATGGCTCTGGAGATGGCTGCCGGCCTTCTGGAAGAGAGAGCCTCACAGGAAGTTTCAGCTTGATCTTTCCTATCCATCTCATGAAGTCAGGAGTTGTCAATCATTTTTATAATGTTGACCACCTCTTACTAGAAAGATTGTCCCAAAGATGAAAGTTCCTCCCCTATGAAAACTGTATAATCTCCTGTGGCCACCAGAACAGCTTCCAAGGCAAGGCAATATTCAGAAGTATTCATTGTACTTTTAATGTCTTTAATGCAGTATTACAGTTGAAAACAAGAATGGAAGCCAACATCATGTGTCTTGCCAGCTCTCTGCAGACCTCTGCCAATGACTTCACAGACCATTGCATGAGGATTGCTGATACAGATCTCATCACTGGGTTATCTGCGTGCATTGTAAGTTCTCTCAGCTACTATTTTTTGCTTTCTCCCTGGATATTAGTTTGTAACATTCTAGATCCCAATATCAGACATTTTGGCCTTGATGGTGAGCTGAGAGCATTGCATTGGGTCTGGCTGAAGTTAGACATTTTAGAGACTGAGTAGCTGGTTAGAGGAACCTTTGATAAGGCCGATGTTATTCAAGCAGACATATCTATTGGTTACAGAGTACATGTTTCTATTGTGTTTTATGTATCAAAGGCTGAAATTAACAGTTCATGCTGCAAACTCTGGGAACAAACTCAATCCACCACACTACTTACAGTCTGTATTATCCACCATGAATCCCTCAGAAGCTTTTTACCTATTCACTCAGCATTTCCAAACCAATTACTAGCTTACAGTTTGCAAAGCAGGCTGACACTTGGGGTTTCAGGCAGGGACTTCCTTCAGTCCCACAACCAATCCAAGTATGTTTTAATTTAGTGAAGAGGGAAAGCATATAATTTTTTAGCTCCAGGGAAGCCAGAGGCAATCACAAATATCCCTTGAGCTGAGTCAAATTCTTCAGTTTAAAGAAGCAGCTCATTCTATTGCAATAATTGGACTTTAGTGTCCTTTTCGTTTAAAAAAACAATAGCTGATTTGGAGAGCTGATCATTTGGACACATGGCTTTTCACCTCTGGGACACTAGTTCAGCCCTAAATTTAATTGGAATGAACCCAGAATAGCAAGTGGTTCTCATGCATGGAAATAAACCCACTCAACAGTCCACTAATCCACTGACAGTCAATGTGCCTGCATTAGCACTCACTAGGCAAGGCTGAGCCAGAACAGACCTGGGAAGAGCATGAATCCATTTTGTCACCCACTAGGAAAGCTAGGCTGGGAAGGTCATGTAAGGACTTCAACATCCTGGGCAATCATCATCTGCCATGAAAGGGAGAATAGTTGGATAAATACACCCAGATGGTGCTGCAGTAACAGGACTGACACGTTCTGCTGCAGATCAAAAAGCAAACATTCCAGTAAGAAAGTATCAGCCAAAAGAGACATCCTCAGAGCAGGTGACGTCTATTCACCTAGGAAATACTAATGACCCTTTTCACAGAGGGAGACAATGCAGGCCTGCTGAAGTAACAGGGTAATAATGTTTGTGAACAACTGCAGCTATTGCTCTTTGGTTTGAATAGGGCTCAGTGGATCCAGAAAGAAATCATTAATATGTGCAGAATCAAGGGACACTGGCAAAGGCCAAATTAATAATATCATGCACTTTCCATTACAGGATCTCAGAGTGCTTTGAAAGCCACAATTGAATTACTTTTCATGTAACACTTCTCTCAGGTAGAGGGGCATCATTATCCCCCATTCTGCAACTAGGAAAACCAAGACACAGAGATATGGAGTGACTTGTTCCAGTTCACACTGGGAGACTGGCAGGCCTGGCAGCACTAGAAACAGCCCTTTTCTCCTGACCTCCAGTCAAGCACTAGGATTTTACCCACAAACAATATTTTCTCCTGTGGATAGCAAATGGCACACCAAAATTAGACACAGGAATTGCACATCTAGATCCAACTTGCAAAACGCGATTATGTATTTTTAATCCAACCAGCCTGTCACGGAATAATAAAACGAAAGGGTTGCTGAGTTTGACTGGCATTTGTAAGTAGCATATGAAAAGGGCTAATAGAGGGAGAAAATTAGCTCCATTTATCATCTTAACTACATTCATATTACACTCACGATCCAATTGTTTAAAAATTGGGCTTTTAGATCTGCACTTTTTTAAAGTGTAAGCATTGCAAACAATTGTGATTTATTTTCAGAGCAAACATTCCTTTAAAAAGATGTAATTTTTAGACTTCGTATGCCATATAAGAAGTGGCCTATGGTGCATAGGTTATACTGAATAACTTTCAATACCATCTTGTGAAGCAAGAAAATAAAAGCTCTAGAGAATTTTATGTTAGGGATTTATTCAGAGATTTTCTGAACTATCAGTGGTGCACAAAAGATATTGTGTATAGAAGACACACTACATAATTGTTAGTTTTTTTCTATATACTGCACCTTTCAATGTCAAGGGACTCTGCTGATTGGAGACACTGACAGTCATTTTGTATTCCAGTCAGTACAGATTGTTACAGATGAGCCTCGCACATTGTGCTCTCATGAGCCCTCCTCTCTATCAGAGAAATTCTGCATCATGTCACTTTCGTCCTATCTGTATTAAGCATCAGCTACCTAGCCCTCATTCGTACCCCAATTTCTACCAATCACGGGGCCAGACATTCAAGAGTACTGCCTGTATCAAATGAAACTGATGTACAGAGTTGAGTGTAATCAGTACACTGAAAACATAGTAGCCCTTGAATCTTGACTAATCTTTCCAGTGGCCCAGTATGTGTTACTGAACAAAAGTGGAGACAAAATCGAACCCTGCAGAAATCCATGTGAATGAAACCTTGGGAGAAAAGAATAACTGCCCTGAACTATACTTTGGGAACACTCAGTGAGACAGAAGTGAAGCCACTGAAAGACTATTGTAAAGCTAGGGTCCACAGACAAATCAACAACACTCCATTATCAGCACTACTTAAAGCATCTTACAGGTCTAACTACATGAACACCCAGTGGTTAAAGCATAATTTGAGGGGACCCGGAACCTTCCTAATCTCTGGGTCCCCTTCCTGTATTGTCCAGGCCCCGTTCATGCATGTGTGGGTCCAATTTTTTTAGACTCTGGAATCTGGGCCCTGGAACTCTGGCCCATCAGTTCTGGGGTGTTCCAGCTTACTTTAACCTCTGTAAATGCCTGATCTTCATCTGCTGCCAGGATATCATCAGCGAAAGCAACCACTGCTGCAGCACACTCAGGATGCATTCAGACTGACAACTCACAACTATCAAGAAGATCAGAAGCAACCAGATACTCCGGTCTTGATTCTCCACTCATTTTCACTGCTGTAAATCAGTAACAATGCCAATGCAGTTACAGCAAAGTAAAACCAGAGCAAAGAAGAAGAGAAGCAGGCCTCATAGAGACCTTTTGCAACAACCTTCTCAACAATCTTTAGCCAAGTGGAAGATGAGATAGTGAGCAACAGACAGCTGCCCAGGTAGTAAATGTCAAGTGGCACATCAGAAAATCCAGCAGGTCTTTTCCATCAGTAAAGACTTGTCTATATTGGGAATATACCTCAGTTCCAATAATCAATGGCCAGCCACTGATTTACCTTGAGGCTGGTGCAAAGTCATCTAGTGCAAATAACAACTTGCTTACTTTGTCTACACAGGCGTCAGTGGCTAGTAATTGCTTGGAGGGGAAAAATGGTCCAGGGGCTATGGTACTAGCCTGCAATAAAAAAGTCTAGGGCTCAAATCCCCAGACTGCATGTGTGAGCTTAGGCAAGTCACTTAGTAATTTCCAAAGGGGTAGCCACGTTAGTCTAGTCCAGCAAAAAAAAGTAAGTCACTTAGTGACTCAGTGCCCCATCTGTAAAATGGGGATAGCAGAACTGCCCTGCCTCACATGTGAAAATAAAGACTTTAATGGTGCAAGGTATTCAGATACTACAGTAATGGGGGCAAATAAATCCCTTAGATAGGTTGAGGAAAGTGGGGCAAATTCTCAAAGCAGACAAAACCCAAGTTCTATGACTGTAATAAAATGCCCTACAGCTTTTCTGCAGAGTAGAAATATCTGCTGCTATCCTGTATCTGCTAACTGAGATGATGGATGGAAACTATTGGCCTTTTTGAGACATACAGGGAAGTCATCTTGTCTTCATCAATAGCGAAAAAAAATATTCATGTTTTGTCAACTATTTCTTCAAATTGCCACTCTTACTCCTCAGGAAAAACTTCTGCTGATGACAACAGTGAATCACAGGGCTGGAAATCCATGGGATTCCTCTCTGCCCCCTTTCCCCAACCTCTCACCTGAATGTACTGATTGTGCCATTTTTCATTCACACTTTGAGGGACCAGTCTGTTTTTCTAATTAAGCTGGCACCATACGCTCAAGCAACAGTGAAAGAGTACAATTAGCCCTGAGTCATAGTTTGCATTCATTTCCTCAATTGCAAGCTGCCAGTCCAACAGCAATAGAGACATTGCTCGCTAGGCAAAGCATTTCACACTGGCTTGCTGGGAGGAGTCACTGACCCACTCAGTAATTACTCATGCTAACAGCTTAACTCACATGCAAATTCCCCAGCTGAATGACAGGTAAACAGTGAGATGGCCCTGCCTTAAGTTAGGGGTTGGGAGGAAAAGAGGGAGGAAAAAAAATGAGGGGGACGGAGTGACGTAGATGTAAAAGCTTGTGTCAGTTTCAAATCTAATGTGGCTTCAAAATACGACATGATTCATTAGCCTTATTTCATGCGCAGGATAACAAAGTTGTGGTTGCTATGTTAATTAAGGAGAGAGGGGCTGGGATGGAACTTGGCAGACACTATTCAGCCGGCATGGCCGACAGAGCCCAGAATGATCCCATGGCCATTCGAGAACACTAACTCCAAGGGGGACAGCAACACACCAGTTCCCCATCCACCCTTCACTGTATGCCACTCCAAACCAATGGAGATTTACATTCACTATTTCTGACAGTGCCAAATCCAGGCAATAAGCAACTGCATTCTGGAGTTTTGTTTGACTGCCCTGAAATGAAGTCCTGCCTTGGTTGTCTCCCTTCAGTAGCGAGAGCCTGCTCCTGATCCAGTGGGTTCTAAAATATTCTCATTCTGTCTGCCTGCAGCAGTTCTTCTGTTGCCATAGGAAGTTGGTTGAAAGCGAAAAGAAAGTTGCTGGGATCTGGGGGTCAGTCTGAAAGCAAAAAGAAGTCATGTGTTTCCTTCCACTCAGTCCTGCCCTCCTCCTCTGCCATCAGCTCTTCTCCCATTCTCCGTTCCTGCCCTCCTGTCTTGGCTGCTCAACAACAGAACCAGGTGCCTTTACACAATGGGCTCTCTCTAGTTTAAAAGAGGAGAAGGGAGTGGGCAGCAAAATTCGGGGGAGAAGGAGGCCAGAGGTAGAAAGGGGAAACTTCTACGTTCTGTTACAATGCAGTCAAAACTGGAACAAGAGACACACCCCAAAGTGACCCACCATTGCCACTAGGGACGCATCTACACAGTCCACAGCAGTGGGCCTCCGAGTTCAGGTCAACAGACTTGAGCTTCTGCTACCATGCTGAAAATAGCTGTGTGGACTTTGCAGCCTGGGCTCGAACTCTGGCTCTGAAATTTAGTAACAGTGTAGATTCAGAGTGTGAACCTCTACTTCAAGGCAGTATCTACACAGCTGTTGTTACCGAGGCAGTGCAAGAAGCTGAGCCCGTGGAGGCTGTGTCTGTCTCAAATCAGGCCCAGAGTCACTGCCACAGGCAGCCACTGGCTGCATAAGGATACCCTCAGTCACATGGCTTTATTCTATAATTCTTACTGGCTTTCTTCACTGATGTTTGAAGACTCTCCGGTTTGTGTTCAAGTCCTCAGTGAAATCCCTTTGATTGTGCTACCTGCTTACACACCCTAGTGCAACCTCATTAAGTTGACAGAGCTGTGTGGGATGCACAGCAGAGTCCAGACCACTACTCCTCTTGTGGCGTGATATTTGGACAGGGAAACAGATGACATGCACTGACAACATTGACAACCCAGCTGTTTATGCAGGTTTCCTGTTAGATTAATGCTCCCACAGCACCACACTTCAGTATTATTCATATGAGGTAGCACCTAGACTCCTCAGCTTAGATAAGGGCCATATTGTGTGAGTTGATAGATGTATACACAGTAAGAAACACTCCCTTTCCCTCCAAGCTTATCATCTAAATGGAAAACAGGCAAAGGGCAGGAGAAAAGAATTACTATTATTCCCATTGCACAGATTGGGAGTCAAGGCACGGAGAAATTCAGGGACTTGCTCAAGGTCACAGAGAAAATTGGTTGTGGAGCCAGGAATTCAATCCGGAATTTCCAAGTTCCAGTCCAGTGCCTCAGCCTCCAGGCCATTATTCTTCTCATCTCACAGATGTTGTGATAGGGAAAGAGGGTCTGGATCGAAAGAAGATACTTCACTGAAGACTGGAGAACACAGGCAGTAAAAATCACTTTGGGGAATGCTTCATTACAAGGACCTAAAAACCTGCATAAAAGTCTTGCCCTTTAAATAAGATGAAGAATATCAGCACAGCACAGCTGCCTCTGTAAGGAAAGCTAAGAGTAGCAAAAGTCGTTTAATCTCCCACCAACCCTCCCTCCTCCTTTAAAGAAGCCATCAAGAGGTTTGAAGTCTGTGGATTCTTACTGATGGAATAAATAAAAATCAGGACTCGGAACAATAGTGCAGCTTCATATGAATCTCAGATGCCAGAAACGGGAGCCACGCCTGTTCATCGTTTATTACAGCACTTTCCAAATACATCCATTTTTTTTTTAAAGTGGCTGCATCTCTCAAACATAACAACATGATATGATGTAGGGACAAGAAAAGGTGTTGGAAGAAGAGGGAATGCACAGTTTACTAGCCAGTAGTTAGGTCCCTCATTTCAGTAGCCACCTTAATTTTAATTTTATTTCTTTTTAAAAACCTCCAATGTCAGCGCTCTGCACAGAGCCTGCCTGCGGCTCCAAAAAGCACTTCTATTATTCTCAGGCCATTTGGTAGCAGTTGCCATGGAGATCAAAAGCAAAATGGCATGCAAATCAACACAATCCCTGGCATTCAATAACAACATTAAAAGGGCAGCCGGATAGGACGACAGAAAACACTTGAAACGGTTCAACCTGCATTGCTAACTGTGATTAGATCTAAAAAGGAAGAAAAATATCCTAATGGATTATATTGAGCTGGGTAAAAGACTGTAAAATAGGATTCCACTGAAGTCTGGGTGATTATTTTGTATGTATACACACACATATACTGTACATACAAACAGGCACATATATATATATATATCTACATGTACTAAATTGGAACAAATCATTCTTAATGAGCAATTTATACAGTGAATTTACCCCTTTTCCCGCTTATAGAACAGCCATAAGCAGCTGTCGCTTGCCTTGCACTTGCTATTGAAAATTTGGTATTGCATTGTTCATGGCTGTCTTTTTAATTTTTTTTTTTTTCCCCCCAACTCCTCTGGGGATCAATGACGCATGTTGCTGTTTCAAGTTGTGTTGCTTAGCTGTGAGTGGTCAAACAGCTACACAGCCTTGTTTCGATTGCCTGACTGAACTAGAGCACACAGGCCTATCTGGTGCAAGTATCTGCGTACACAGTTTGGTTTCTGCAGGTACTCACGCTTGACTTTGAAATTTACTTTCTGCAAATATTTTCTGCAGAAAACTCAGTTGTGCTCAGGAGTTTGAAAAAAATTAATTCACAGGGGTAAGAGCCCAGTTGAAGCAAATTCATTAAAATATTCAAACTAACACTCAGGGACATTTTTTCCTTTGACATCATTTGCTCAGTCCTTATGTAATTCGAACTGAGCTTCTGATGCAGAAAACTGTATATACGCATATGTGTATATTACACAAAATCTATGTTAAAAGGATATTGTGACTGTAAAATTAAGCACTCAGAAGTTAGGAAACGCTAAAATTAAGTTCCAAAGGGGCAGCCGTGTTAGTCTAGTAAAGCAAGAAAAGCAAAGGAGTCCTGTGGCACTTAAAGACTAACAGATTTATTTATCGCATGAGCTTTCATTGGAGAAAATCCCACTTCATCAGATGCTCTCTTCAAAGCATCTGATGAGGTGGGATTTTCTCCCATGAAAGCTCATACAATAAATAAATCTGTTAGTCTTTAAATGCCACAGGACTCCTCTTTTTCTTTTTTTGCTAAAATTAAGGTTGACCACCTTGTGCATGTGCTTTGTGCTACAGTCACTAATTAAATGACCATATACTGTTTTTTTTTCCACAGGACCTTTTCCTTTTTCACTGCAGTTTGGCTGGTGTCTGCTTACTAAGCCGCTGTTCAATATTTTGTTTGTCTCCTCATTGCTGTTATTAGGTATTATTTATATTACCTAGGAGCCTGTGGTCTATTCTATTCTCTAGGTTTTAGACCAGAACCCATCACCATAGGATCTGCCAGCCTTCTAGCTGTGCATTAAGCAACATGACTAAGAGCTCTCACGTGTCATTTGTTCTCACATCTTCTCTCCAGAGGGAAACCCGTGTGCAGTGTAGAGGTTTGTTTTGGAAGGCTTTTCATTTTTGTTAATATAAATATACCTGTTACTATGTATTAATGTTAGAGAAGGCAGGTTGATTAAATGCACCTCACACTTGGAGCAGAAAGTGAAGAGGTTTGTGATGGTCTTTGATTTCTGGTGGAGTTTGTTCCACAGACTTGGACCACATTCAAAGACTGTTCTGCCTCTTTCACAGACAAGCTTCACACGCTGCAGAGAAGTTCCATTGTGCCAGAGTAATTTATCTTCATTGTGGAGCTTCAGATGGCTTTTTGGGTATCCTGAGCCCAAGTCGTGGAGTGCTTTGAAGATAAGGACTGTGACCTTGAAGTTGATCTGAAATTCTGTCAGAAATCAGCATAGAGAGCGTAGGAGAGGTCTGAAAGCTTGTGGTAGCTTGTGTTTTTGAGCAGATGTTATGAACTAATTGGAGTTTCTTAAGTACCAAAGGTTTCATGCCCAGATACATACTGCATTGTTGTACTGTAGGTCGGTAGTGACAAAGATGAGAATAGCTGAGACTAGGTTTTCATTCCCCAGAATAGGCTGACTCTTTTAGCTGACCAGAAATGGCAGAAAGCATTAGCTTCAGATGTTGCTATGTGAAAGCTCAGCAAGGACCCCAAGAGTACTTCTAGATTACAGACTCAAGTAACCAATTGTGTATGGGAGTCTTCAACCAAAGGAGCCCGGAAAGTAGCTGTGAACTCTTCAAAATACTTTCCTCTGCCCACCAGCATCACCTCTATCAGAGATCCAGCCTACAGGAGAATGAAAATATCTTTCTTCTTCACTGAATGCAAATTATATGGATGGAGCCATACAAAAGATTCCTGTCAATTTCAGCCCACTTGAAGAGGAAAGGTGAAGAGAACAGGCACTCTTTTACACCCGTCTAATGTGCTGTACCCACCGCACACCCCCCTGGAGTTTGAGCTGGGATCTTTCCTGTTCACTCATGCAGTGTAACTGTGGTCTATGCAAAGCATTCCTGTGCTGTGTTTTTGGAATGCCCATGGCATGCTATGCATTACTGTTACAGTCTCATGTTTTCTGCAACATCATATAAGTGTACAGAAATGAGAGACGTCCCCAGATGTATTGCACTTGGCTGAAGTGGAAGGAAATGGAACTGTGTTCTGACACACCTGGTGAAGGTATGTATACGAGAACAATGGCATTCCAAGTGCCTTGTCTGATGAGGGGAAAAGGGTCAGCTGACCACAAGAAGGAAGACTGAAGGATGGTTTGAAATGATAGAAAAGGACACACTTTGAATTGATTGAGGCTTTTTGCCAAAGACTCCATCTTGCAAGCAACCTCAAGGAATGATACCTACCCACAGATATTGTCCGGCTGAAAACCATCATACCCAGGCCTGTGTGGTGAGCTGAACGGATCTGAAGTTGTGATTTTAGTTTAGAATGCAAGTTATCTTTTATTTGATTGTGATTATCTCCTTGACTGATTACTTATCTGATTTTGCATTGATTTGCCTTATGTTCACTTAAAATCATTTTTAATCAATAAACTTGTTTGTTTTATCTAAAGCAGTGAGATGTTAGATGAGCATATGTGAACACCTGACATAGAGCAAAAGCTGATGCATAGTGATTTCTTTGTCAAATTGATAAAGTGAGTTTGCAGTGATCAGTGAGGTGTCCTGATCCCTGCAAGACAGAAGTTGCTGGGATTGCATCTGAGAATGCGGGTGTTTGCTGCAGAACCATTCCATGAGTGGCTAGTGTAAGTGCACTTCCACTGCCTGAGGGACTGATTACATCAGAGGTTGGCAATCCCCGGCACGCGTGCCAAATGTCGCATGCGGGCTGAGCCTGAGTGGCACGTAGCACCACTTAGGCTCCCTACTGGTCCTACCCCCTAGCATGGCCTATGGCAACAAAAGCCACGTGCCACAGCTCCAGTCCCCGGCTGGAGAGTGCGCCCAGTAGGGAAAAAAAAACTGCAGTGCGGGGCTCCTAGCCCCTGCTGGGTAGGGCTGCCGGAGGGGACTGAAGTGGGTCATCCCGCACAGGGCTGCTGTTGCTGGCAGGAGCTGGCCCCGACCATGGCTGGGAAGAGGATAGGTTGGCCTGCCCTGAGGTGCCACAGCCAGTGGGAAGATGTCCCCAGCCCTGGCTGGGAACTGGATGCCACCTGCCAGCAGAAGTGGGAGCTGCCCCCCGCCGCACCCCTTTTGGTCCTGCCCCTGGCACCTGCCACCCCCTTGATCACACTCTGGAGGCTGGGTGTAGGCAGGCCCAGGAATGGGGGCTCTACCAGGAAGGCAGGATAAGTCAGGGACCTGGGACGGAGTATTGGGATGGCACAGCAGCACACCAGTCCAAATTGCAGGAGGAGCACGTCACAGCCTCTAATGTCTTTAAAATGACAGTGGAGACTTAATACAGGCTCCCAGGAATTAATTCGCCTTGAATGCCAAGAAATGATTGAAATCTTATGATCTTGAATTGAACCACTAAATCTTTGGGGTATGTGAGGGAGGGAGCCCAGGCCTGGTAGATACCCTGGTTTGGATTGGAATGGAAGGGAGAAGGAGACTATGATTATTGCTCCTCTGCCTCAGTCTGCATTGTTTTTACATCCATTAGCTACTGGACTTGCATACTTTTCTATCATCCTCCAGTTCTGGAACCGCTTAGCTCTATTTGTTCTATTCTCTTCACCAGCTGAATTTATGAAACTTTTCTTTACCTCAAACAAGCAAAAATCAGAAGAGGGACACTACAGTGGATCTGCTGAATACTCTGTAATATCCATGATGGGCACCAATGTTCCCTCTAATTTTCCGTAGGCTGTATGCAGAAGCAATTTCTTTGTATGCGCTAATATTAGCACTGTTGAATTTTTTTGTGTTTGCTTTATTTTGTTGTGTGCACAGATTTCACGACCTGTGTGCACACGCACAGCTTAGCGGGAACAGTGGGCAGAGACCCATTTTAAACAGCAGTTCTGTAGAATCAGAAGTTCCAGGTCCTCGGCACCAGGCTTGGTCAATAGGTACAGATACATGGATCTCACTGTTGATTAGGCTAGGCACTGGCAGGACCCTCTCCATTCTCCACCATTAACTGTGCTGGGGATTTAGCACCAACTAAATGGACCCAGGCAGATCCAGGGACTTCACTGACACTCATGTGTGGCACAGAGCCACACTGGGGAGCTAGTCTCCAAAGTCTATACTAGAGTTATGAAACTGACACATGATCTATTACGTGGGATTGGAAAAATTGGGTTTGTTTAGCGTGGAGAAGAAAAGACTGAGGGTGCAGACATGAGAACAGTTTTCAAACACATAAAAGGTTGTTACAAGGAGAAGGGAGAAACTTGCGCTCATCCTCTGAGGACAACACAAGCAGCAATGGACTTAAACTATGGCAAGGGAGAGTTAGGTGAAGATTTCTAACTAAGCACTGAAATAAATTGCCTTGGGACACTGTGGAGTCTCTGTCATTGGAGATTTTTAAGAGCACATTAGACAAACAACCTGTCAGGGTTGGTCTGAACCATGCTTGGCACTGCCATAAGTGTGGGGAACTTGCAAGGTCCCTTCCAGTCCTATGATCGCTAGACATAGTTGGCTAGAACTCAATAGCTTCCCCAGTCATATAAGCTTTGAGGCATCCCTCCTTCCCCTCACAGATCAGTTTCCTAATTCAGTGCTGGACTGAAAAGCGAGCTCCAATTTCTGCAGTTATAGTGACACTGTGAACTTCTTTGGCAGTCTTTTTCCAAAGATCTGAAAGCCCTTTGCAAACATTAATTCTCTCTAGTGAGGCACTTACACTGTGCTCCTCACTGTGGTATCAAAGTGCTTTCTGAAATCAATAAGCAAAGAGTAATGCTTGCTCAGCACACAGTTTTTAAATATTCCCTGCCTTATTTGAAAATCCAATATCTTCAAATAAGGCAGAGAGCTAGGTAGTTGATCCTCATCCAGTTCATTCAACTCTTGGGGCCAGCTTCTGAGTTGGTGGTGTAAATTACTATTGATGTACTGAAGTCAGTACTGCTGCATCCACTTACATCAGCTGAGCATCTGGCCTTCAGCATAAGTTGAAGACGCTCAGCATCCCGCAGGATCAGATCCTCACTGATGACCCAGCACAGCATACAGCAACCGTTCATTCAGGCACGGGAATGCATGTGACTGAACCATCACTTAGTTGGCTGGAGCACACTGACTTTTCCTCCCTAGGTAATATCAAAACCAGCAAGTGTGTTTTCTTCAAATGTTCCCCCGAAGACATTCACTTCTGGGGAAGACCAAGCTTGGGAAGCTTCGACCCTCAAAGGTTACATTTGAGGAGGAACATGTAGTGGAAGAATAGGGTTTTGTGTGAAATGCCATGCAGCAAGTGAGAAGTAGAATAGGCAAACATCTGTGTTATAAGCACAGCCCTTCTGCTTCTAAGTGGAGCTGAGACAAGAGGGAGCTTTATTACAGTCAGTGACTGAACAGCCTTAGACCCATAGGCGTGTCCCTCACTACAGCTAAAGTACATACATGACACAAAAATGGTGAATGGAACAGGCAAGAATGATCTTCACTAGACATGGTCCTTGCTTAAAACTTGAATGACTAATGCTGGCATTAATCATATGCATGACACCTGTCTTTTTCCTTGTATGAATAGTCATCTCTAGTCTAATAAATAAGCCTACACTTTCTCTATTCTCTTTCCTGTTTATTTAAGGGATTGTCTACAAACAAGTTGGTACTAGCTTAGACACACTGATGTAGTTGAACTGTTGCAAACCTCTCCATGTAGACACACTTTCTTTGCTTTAATAGTGACTTTATGCAGTTTATCTTAAAACCTTTCCTAATCAACTTAAGGTACACTGAAATAAGGCTTGTTTAAATCAGATGAGGAGTTTCCACACAACGGTTTGCATTTGTTTTACTAAACTAGTTGAAAAATCACATTGTTAATTAGCTGGTGCAATTTTGAGTGTAGATCAAGCTTTATGATCATCCGTCCTGTCGCTCCTTCACACATTTTCACCACAGTTGGTTTAAGAATCTTATTCTTTTGGATCTATTTTGTCTGAGCTTCTTGTTTTATAGTGTCAGGTGTAAACATTTTCTTATCATCTCAGTTTCTCCTTCCTTCCGCTCTGGTGTTATTTCACTCTGTCAAGCTATTGGAGATACAGTTTGGAGGAAGGACACCATTAGCAATATTGTTTATTGGCTGCTTGAGAGACATACTTAGTTTTAAGTCTTGATGACTTCTGTGGAACATGCCACATTTGAAGAGACTCAGACTGGTTGTTTCAAAAGCTTTGAGCATTTAAAGGTGACCCACAAATAAAAATTTTAAAAATTGGCCTTGTGCCATTTTTTAACATTTAATTATGTTATGAAGAAAACCTAAACAACAATATTTCTTTCTTTCTATCTTTCCTTGTTTTAAGCTTAAGAAATGCCTAGAATGTCAAGACAGGTCTTGTCTGGTTTTGCTGGTAGAATTCATGGGGCAGTCAGAAAAGTTTATTGCAAACTCTTATGCCTTAATTAATGGGATGAAGGTTTTGAATCTTTTACAAAGACCTACTTTCTTCCACATATTCATTCCACATGGGCATTAAATAAGTACGAAAAAACACAACTGCTCTGGCATTTTAAGTAGTCTGGTTACAAATCCCTCCCCTCTCAGTTATTCAGCTGTTTCCTGTGATTTTAGAATTTTAATAGTTCTCCAATCACCATTGAATCTTCCAGCATAGACAGGACCTGAATTCCTAATGTAAGTAACAAGGAGGGAGAATAGATGAACAAACAAAACAAAACTATTGAGAGGAGCATGTCAGGCCTTCCTTCTCCATCATAAAAAGTCAAAACCTGGCAAAATTCCAGTTTTATGTCCTTGGCAGGTCACCATTAAATGGAACTTGCCAGTCCAAAAGAATGATACTTAGGGTATGTCACACTCATGCTTTTGTCACTAAAATTGTGTTGGTTAGGGGTGTGAAAAAATACACCTGACTGACATAAGTTTCACCAACAGACGTGCTGTTGTGGACAGAGCTATGTTGGCAGGAGAGCGTCTCATAATGACTTAGCTACTGCCACTCATTGGAGATGGTTTAATCATGCTACTGGGAGACCTCTCCTTGTTGGCATAGAATGACTACACAGGAGACCTTACAACAATACAGCTGTACCACTGAAGGTCTCTAGTGTAGAACAGCCTAAGTGTCTAGACCAGGCATGGCCAAACTGAGGCTCTTGAATGAAAAAGTGTGGCTTGTGGAAGAGCGTCAGGAAATCAATTTACTAGGTAAAAGTATATGGCTGTATGCCTCAGTGTGGCTCTTGAAGATTTAATAATCAACTTGTGTGGTTCTTGAGTTCCATAAGTTTGGCCACCCCTGGTCTAGAGTTATCACCTACTCTTGTTACAAGCAACACCAAACAATACCGTAGTATAGCTTTCCAAAAGCACAAGAGGAGGTTGGAACCCAATTCCTGTTGACTAAAGTTTGTCACCTAAGCTCATCTTTGGGCATTTGAAAATTTACCTCTCAATATCTGAAAGAAAATAGAAGAATATTGGTGGGGGGGGGGCGCGAGAGGACTACTTACAAATAGTGGAGTGGGCTGATTGGTTGAAGCAAAGGGGAAGGGGAGACAAACCCTGTACTGGCTAGCACTCTCTAATAAAGCTGGATCTTTGGTAAGAATAATAATTCTCCAGAGTGGCATTTGCCAGTATGTCTTAAGGAGTTCAGCACCCAGCCCCAAGGTGTTGTGCATCTAACTCCCATGGACACAATGGAAAATCCAAATCATGAATCTTTTGTCCAAATTACAAATCTATTTTTTCCCCAAGGTTTCCAATGAAAAATATACCTTTCAGATATACAAGACTCCTACATTATTTCTGTCCTTTCTCATTGATATAAAGGAACATATGATCCACAATTCCCACACTATAGCTGCATTGTGACAGAGGCTTAATTACTTAATGTTTGTTAGCCTCTTTGTGATACCCAGATGCAAAAAGCTTCAGAACTATAAAGAATTATTATCCAATAAAGGCATCTCAGAGCTAAGGAGCTCCCCCTTAAGGACACGCCAAGTCTGAAGAAAAAGGATTCAAAAGTGTTCAAGTGACAGGGTGCCATTTTCTAGTCACCTCGTATCACCTACGAGTGGCTCAAAGTAGCCTTAACACAGCCAGAGGAGAAAAAAGTCAAGAATTCCACCTGTATCTGAGAACTGACCACAAACTCCTTTGCCAGCTCTCTTAACCCCCAGCATAAAAAGAGAAAGAGTCTTTTGAGGGAGTAACCCATATGCAGGGCTGGGAAGAGGGTGTTGTCAGAGGAGAGGGCAGCTATGTCCAGTTATCCACTGGGAAAAGGTCCCTACGGGAGCTTGGCAGTGTAAATGTAAGACACTCTTGTGCAGCTCTCATATGCACTGGAGAAGGGTGAATGAGGATCAGGGAACCACAACTGGCTCCCTGCACACCCCATCTTCAGTGGACTAGAGAAACTATCCCATAATGTCTAAAATCAGTCTCATTATGGATTAGATGCACCTTTTTTCATTTAGTTTTATAAAGATGGAGTCAACAAAAGCGTGATAATCTCAAACTTTCATTTCTAATCTTAGCCCGTTAATCTTTAAACAGTCAAAACTTTAAACTAAACAAGTGATTTCCACACAGGCTCCTCCCTCAAAGGAAAAAAAAGCCTCACAATTTAGCTTGTTTTGTAGTTCTCACTGGAAGTGAACAATCAAGCCAAGTCTGAGGATGAGTAGTGATCTATAACTTACTTATGCAAGATTGCATGCTGAACTTTAGTTTTTGTGTTATATTTTGCATTAGCTGACAAACAGCTTACAATGCTATAAAGAGAAAACATTTTGAAAGGAAGAGCTTTTAACCTTAATTCTGCATTTTCTGACTTTGAAGTATTCAAGTTCTCAGACCTTAAGTTGCATTAACACCTTTTTTTCTTTAATGGTGCACATGAAATTATGATTTCTTTCATCACAAATGCCACCCACTACAGGAGAATTTTCTCCTCATCAATCCAATTGTTAAAAAGGATCTATTTTCCCCCTAGTCTCAGTCATGACGAAACCTTCCACTTGTCCCTATATCTGCATTGCTGAAGGAGTTAATTGGGCAACATCTCGTTCTCCTACCCAGCATCAGAGCTCCTTGCTGAAGCTCAGTGGCATCTCATACACCCTCCTAATTACATTTATTCACAGAAATCAAAAAGAGAGGGAAGCAGTTGAGTAAAGGTCACATTAATAATAGAGACTGAAAGAAAGCCTGTGGATATGTATTTTTCATTAAAGCCACATTTGACTGAAGGGGATGATTCTTTCTGGATTGGCACCTTTCTCTTGGAGGTTCTTGATACAAGTTTTAAAAGATTTTGTTCTTCTTGCCCCTCTGTCTGCTGGAAACTTGCTTGTTTCAAAAGAAAAAATAAGACCATTGTTCATGGTCACGTCTTACTTGAGATCACAGACATCAAGACAGGGATGTTTGCACCCATCACAAGACTATGAGAGATTTATCCACTTCAAAACTCAAGCTCTACTGAGGACCTTCTAAGAAACAGGAGACAGAGAAGACACAGAGTCCACAGACACCTAGAACCAGCTAGGAGCAGAGTCTGAAATCTGAATTGCCAATTATGACCACGCTTTATCGTACACATTTAAACTTGTAAAACAAACAGGAGCAAGTGGCACTTTTAAAGACTAACAAAATTTACGTGAGGGGGGAAGTGAGGTGAATCTCATCACACATGGGAGGTAGAAATGTTCTGTGAAGAGGACACTGGTCTAGAAATGAAGAGACAAATTCTGTTCCCAATAGCGTGCTGGATGACTTTGTACATGTCATGTCCCCACTTTGCACTTCAGTTTCTCCATCTGATAAATAACAAAGTTCTCGAAAGGACAATGAGCCTTTCAGAATTTTGATTTCAGGAAATAAATTTGATGCACTGGACATATGCACATATACACCCCACTTGCTCCAGTGCTTCTTCCATGTCCCCACTGGCATGAGTAGCTACCTTGCTTGGCAAAGTTTCTCTTTTCCCATTAAGACCTTCCTTCAAACATCTGCTCATTGGTCAATGGACTTCCAGATGCTGATCACTCTACAAGTGCCTGCTCCCAGTGTTCTGCTTAATTCTTAATTAACTGCATTGTGTCTGTCTAAACTAGATGTAACATTGCTTGGTGCTGGAACTATCTTAATAAACTGTCTTAAATAATATTGACTATAAGTGAGATTCCCCCACTGGAATCACCCGGCTCTGATTGATTGCTTAAGACATCACTCATGGAGGACTAATATTAAGTAATAATAATCAAGTCACAACAACAACAACAACAACAAACATAATAAAGTAATACTGCTATGGATACACTCATATGCATGCCTCTGATCTGTGACAACCAAATATGCTAAAATGTCATGTCCCATCCACAAAACACTGGCTCTAGTAGAAATGGGAGTCAGCTTGGTAAAGAGGTAGGATGACAAAATCTTCAGTAAATACCTGAACAACCTCTTGGTCAGCTTGTCTCTCTGGTTTGGTGTGCTTGCCCTGTTTGAAGCAGCTACTACCTGTAATGTCTATGCCCTCACACAACATACAACCACTATGCATTCCCCATCATGACCAGTCACTAAAATGTGCTTTTATCACTAACAGGCTGAACATTATGCTCACTGCCTTTCATGCAAACAGTATCACGGAGCAGGTTATACCCAGCTAGCTTATATGGTTCCCATTAAAAAAAGTCTTTAGACTCACCACTGAAAAGCCTAAATGACTTAGATGCTAAGCCCCATTTTCAAGTGACCTCAGAGTCTACGTCCCATTGACTGTCACAATTGCCTAAATCGCTTTTGAAAATGGGTCACTTGGACCTTGGAATGCTGAGTGGCCCAACACTTAAATATCTTTAAATGTCTGGGACTGAGTATCTTGTACTTTTTACTGTCCTTATTCTCAGAACAGCTCCATGAGGGAGAGAAGTGACATGGCTGCCACTTATGGATGGTGAACAGAGGCACAGCGTGTCTCAGGCTTATGTTTTTCAAGGTATTTAAGTGCCAAACTGCTGAAATCTGGACCTACATGGGATGCCCAAGCCCATGCTGAAGGTCTGTGACAGAGCAAGCAAATGAACCTGTTTATCCAGATCTCCACTTGTGGCTAAGCATTATACCATCCTTCCTCTTTTGTTGTCATTGGAACAAACTCCACCTACAATCCTAGCCTCCCACATTTATGTCTGTAAATTGAAATACAAGCAAATGAGCAGCTCCGAAGGCCACCCGGAATCTATTTCTTCCAAGTACAAAACTCCAGTAATAGACGCTTAGAGATCCAAAGTTGCCTGATGGATCTGGATGCCCAATTCCCATTAAAATCAATGAGAACTGGGATCTGAATCCTTTAGGTTGCTTTGCAAAGCTCAGTCTGCATTGCTCATGCACTATATAATTATTTTCAATTAGTTTCTGAACAGGTCTGTAGAAAGCTGCATGATGTTTCTTGGTGCCTCTTCTCCTACCCTCTATTTTTGCTGGTCATCACAGGTTTGTTTTAGCCCCAGACTACTGATGTCTATCTTCAACGCAGGATGCACTAGAAATGCTCCCAGTCCATTTCAAAGCAGGATGGTCTTGAATTAGTATAGCTGAGCCTAGCAGCAGCAATAGGTGTCAGTAGCTTCCCTGAGCTACTTAACTTGCCAAGTAATACTCCAAAGTCATTTCTGCCACAGCTGCCTGAACAACACATTTGCCAATTAAGTTAATACAATCAAATCCCTCGTATCCAGCAGAAAGGGCAGAGCAAATCCAGGTGAAAGGGAGAATGGAATCTTACAGTTCTCCTCTGTGTCACAGAGCAGAGGAACAAAGGGAAAGAAATATCATGATAAAAATGGAGAGATACACTGTTAATTAATGTGCGGTATCAGAGGCCTCACGCATATCTCTGTCTGCAACAACTATAAAGAGATGAACTATGGAAAAGCTAGCCATTTTGAACTTGGAACAGAGAGCTGACTCACTGACTTCATGCTGTTTGAACCTGTTCTTTCAAGTGGTTCTGCTGGACTGCATACAGTTCTGTTCATTCACAGTCCTTCCCCAGATTTGTGGGGATGTCCCATGTATTGAGCTGGGCTCTGTGTGACACACAATACACGGGCTTAGACACCACGTGTGCATATCGCTTTGGCACCACAGTGACAGACGCCTCAGCGTACATCTACACTTCCATCCCAGAGTATGACTGCCATTCAAGGAGACACACCTGAGTTAACTTAAGCTAGCTTGGGGCCTGGAGCAGATGAGCTGTGGCAGCACAGACTGGTTTTCTGAATAATTATGCAGGGTGTTGGGCAGGCCTGGGCAGCCCACACTGAATTGCATGTATGTGGCACCTAGATAAAAGGTAGCTTAGCTACATCTACTTGAGTTGCCATTGCATCCTATGACTGCACTATAGACATCCTCTTAGAAGAGACTCAAGCCCATGATGGCGGAAGGATAAGGCAAAAACGTTTCCTGCTCCCACTAATCTTTCAGAACCCTGTTAATGGCTCTCTCAGTGCAGAGGCAGATTTCATCCATTTTCAGTATAGGCCCCTCCTCATTTTATTTATGTGCTTGCACCTCGGCAGGTCATGTAAACTAGGTGGAAGAGTGGAGCCTAGAACTGTTGTGTACTCTGTTTTCAGTTCTCGATATTCCAGAACACATCTTTTTAACGCAATTTTCTTTTAACTGCTTTTGAGATCGATCAATATAGTTTATCACTGGCCCAAATAACAGGGGAGAGGGTTACACCTTTAAATTACAAAATAAATAAATAAATGGATGTTATCACAAATATTTGGATTTCCAGTAAAAACACATTATGAAGCTTCCAATATTCATTTATGGCTTTTATCTCCATCAAGCAACGTAATAGCCAGAGAGCAAGAAAAAGAGAAATCCTGATATTGAAAACAGGCTCATCACGTGAACATATAGGGCCTTTTTCATTTGTAAAAAAGGTACATAAAGTCCTGTTCCACACTGTAGGAATCAAATGCTGGATGACCTTTCCTCACAATCATAAGCCCTTTTCCAGTCAGCACTCTCTCCAAAAAACTTGCTCTCAACTTCTCTGAGCTTCCTTCCTTCGCGCATTTTCTGTGCATTTCTGCCACTGCTTCTGTGCATGTACACACATGCATCAGCATGCACACACACACCATCCTCCAAGATTACCCAGTCCCCTGGTTTTGCATTCAGATTTGAGGGAAAATCCCATTAGACTGAATGGCTCAACTTATACTTCGGTCTTACCTGTGTTCTCGGTGGTGGCACATATTGTTTGAGATCCCCAAGGTCTGCCTTAGGCGTGGGTGGTCAAGACAGTCACCCTGAGTAACATTTTCTAGTGGGGCCCCAAAGCAGGAATGGGGGTGGGAGGGTATAGAAGGGGGGAGAGCGTATATTGCTCAGTTGACTTTTTGTGAAGAGGGAGGCTTCTCAGCTGGTAAGCAGCTGAAAATGTTTTCCACCCTAGGCAGCAAAATATCTAGGGCTGGCCCTGTAGCCATCTATTCCATTAAAATAGCTTAATTATAACCTACTTTTATCTTGCACCAAGGGTGGCTGTTACACATGCCTGTTTCTGTGAGGTTCATTGACTCCCTGTACAACATACCGAGTAGATGAAAATGACACACAAAACACTGGGCACTGCATAAACAGATGTGAAATTGCTTGCTACATACTTGCCCGTGTGTCTAAGATAAAGGCAAAGAACAAGTGACCTGGGAAGAGCTAAAAGAGATTGCATTAAAACAGAATCCTTTAAGTTTTTCATTCTAGCAGCCCAGAACCCTTCCATTTTACAGATGTGGAAACTGAGGCACAGATGTACATCACTTCACTAAGGACACACAGGAAGTAAGCAGCAGATGTAGGGCTAGAACACAGGCATCTAGACTCTCAGTCCTCTCTCCCTCCTGAGATTTTGCAGCATGGTCCCATGTGCAGATGAGAGGAACAAAGAGGCACTTCAAAGAAGACAAAGCAATTCACTACCGGAAGGAGGAGGGTGGGGGTAGGTAGGAAGTAAGATGCTAGACACATAGCTGCAGGTGACACATGCAGCACTAGGGGGACAAAGACAAATGACAGCCTGTGGCTCTCAATTTTAGGGAGCCACTGCAGGGAAAAGGCTGTTTTGCTCTATCTCCTTCTTAGCCAGAGGCAAGGTACCTAATAAAGAGGGTCAGTGGTTAGAGAAGAAGGTGGTGAGTAAAATAGGCAAAATATTTTCATGCATAGGAAAAAAAATGCTTTCAGCAAAACCTCTCTAGTCCACTGGAAAATGGAAACAAAACGAATCAGGAGGCAAGTTGTTAAAGTGCCAGGCTCACATATGACAGCAAAAGATCTGATATTTATCAAGAGACGTAACTGATTTGCTGTGTGAACTAGGGACATCTGTCAGCTCTATCCACTGCAATTAGCTGCTATTATGCTATCCAAAAAAGGTCACCAAAACCTACAACTTCTGCCTTACTAAAGCAAAAACTCCCGGACTCTGCATTTCCATTAAGAGCAATCTCGAGAGCTTGTTCTGCAACATGATTGAATGATCTTGGGGAGTGATGGCCTTTGTGGGTCCTGTCATTTGTCTTGTGGAATTCCAATTATTGTCATTTCAGAAACACGATCAAGCCCCACTAGTGCAGGGCTGTATCAGGCACCTTGTTTGCTGGGCCTACCAGCTCTCTTGTTTTCTAAAGAGTTGCATCACGAAGTATACCTAGAAGATTTTTACTTTTCCAAAAATGTTTTCTGTTGTGAAGACAGGCTGGCAAGGTGGGAGTTTCCCTGTCCAGCTCTGCCAAAGCAGTCCAGTTTTGAAAGGCTGGTGCAGAGAATCACAGACACTGAAAGAGAGACATTAATACCAGTTCTCTAGGTCTTATCTCCACAGCTGGTTTGTAACATTTAACATGTGCTGTGTTTTTTGGTGTGCTCCGCTGGGGCAGTGATCATTAGAGATGAAGGGAGACGAGTCTTAATCTGACTTTCCCTGAAGTTTGGATAAAGGGGGTGGGTCTCTACCCTGCTATCACGTATTAGCCCTGTTACCACTTGATGGGTTTGTGTGTATGTATCATTCTTAGCAGAAGAATAATTTATGACAAATAATTACAAAATAAAATTCACTGATGTGGTTGCTCATAGGCTGCTTGAAAACAAACTGTGATTTTCTGAGATTTATCTGAATTTACTCATTTAATACTTTCTGCAAAATCCTTGGTCTCTAGTCTGTTAATAAGCAATTTGTGCTGTAAGTATTCAAAATTCAAGCTGTTTTGATTGGCTGCCAAAGCACCATGGTATGTTTCCGAGCATAACACTTAGAATCCAGTTTCCATCATGAACACTAGTGATTAAGAAGTTTTTTATTTACTGACAACAAATATACTGAAGCATCCTCATGAAATTCACTGATCCCATAAACATCTTGCCACTAAACTCGTTGGTGAGAATATTCATGGAAAATGAACCCAACAGAGGCAAAAATGAAGACAAAGCAAAGTTGTTTCACATTTTGAACCAACGTTCAACCACATTTTTAACCAGTAGCCACCTCGCTCTATTCTTAATAAGGTTTCACTGCATGTACTTGTAACAATTCCTTTGAATTAATTAATGATAGTAATTAATTCATGCATATTAGCATCATGGAACGAGGATAGCAAATGAAATACAATTTTCTTATTAGATCACCAGCTTTTGAAGCCTTAGGACATCTCCTCCACATTAGGCCTTGGATTTTTTTTTCCCTTTCTCCAAAATGTGAACAATCAAAATGTAAAACTTTAGCTATTTTTGAGTTAGCTCATACCAGTACAACAACAATAAACATCAAATTCCCACACCTCTCCCACTCACCACAGGCTGCATGGCCAGGGTCAGGCCCAGGGGACATTTAAAGGCCAGGTTTCAAGCTCTCCCAGCTAAGGTTCTCTAATGGGAACATTAACCCAGCTGTGGTGAGAGCAGCACCAATGGGCACCAACCACTGTAATAATCATAGACTGAGTGTTATTTTCTTTCTTCACACATGGTTATTAAGAGACGATGCAGGTCTTAAAGCTGGAACCTTTTGCTCTGGGAAAATTATGTGTGACACTTTACATACGGATTAGATAATTAATGTATGCCCTGATTTCCTTCCCCGTAACATAAAAAGGATGAGAACGGCACTATAATTCCAGATAATTAAAGAGTGATCAAGTTACAGTAGCCTCTACTGCTCTGGGAGTGCAGCCTCTCGTCATTAACACTGCAGAAGCCCTCTCTATTCTTCACACCTCACTGCAAAGTGCACTCTCCTCTCTAGCTCCCCAGAGACTGAAGAGCTATAGAGCATGGTGTGATTGAGATGCCTGCTGTTCTGTAAGTGTGTGGCTCCGGGCTTGTGCAACAGCATCATTCTGTGCTACCAATATGAGAAAGGTGTCTGCCTGTCCTTTCACAGACCTGATGGCTGAATTCAAGCCCCAGAGGGCCATCCAAAGGACACTGCACAAATGACTCCTGGTCCCTTGCTCAAAAGATCCCGTTCCAATGAGATTTTGGTAGCAATTTCCATGAAATATTCACAGAGAAGTAAATGGAACTGCATAAACTACTGTACTTTCGTCTCCCTGCTGGCTTGCTTAACCGTCAAGTAAAACAACACCCCCATTTCGCAGATGACTTGAACCTGCAGAACGTAACTTCTCAGAACTCTTGTAGTCATCACCTTAGAGAAGGTTGAGGTGCCATAGGTTGTGTAACATGGTCATAGTTGCTGCCAGGAATCATTGTAAATAAGTTCTGGATCATACTGAGACCTTAAGATTAATTGAAAGCATTTCCAAACACTGGGCCAGATGCCACCAGCAGAATCCAAATGGACAGTGTGTGTGGGAGAGGCAGAGGGCAGAAATAGGCCCATTTCCAGTAAGAACTGACCTGAGCGCTTCACCCATTCCAAAGCTAAAACTGTTCTCAGGCTTGATCAGCTCAGGAAGTATCTCTCTCGCATCCTGTAACCAATGCCCAACCAACCATCCCTGTTCCCCTTTAAATCCAAGAGATGATTCACAGGAGGTCCAGAAGCCTGTCTTCTAGTCCCCAATTCTGTTGCTCTATCAGTAGTTCTCCTTATGCTTCCAGCAATTCAGCGCTTTCCTGTTCCTGTGGGCAACTCATGCAAATCTCATCTTCTCAGGGATTTGAGATGGCAGCTGCACTCTTGGGGATAAAAATATGAGGCAGCCCCAGGGCTGCAGGAAACTGAGCAGCAGTCAGGTTGGACAGAAACTGTGGATTTTTTTCCAGTTACAACAGGTGATTTGACTTCTCCCTCCTCTATATGCTGTTTCCCAGTATTTGAATCCTAACAACGGGTTTGATTTGCTATTATAGTGTGACTGATCCCATAAGTTACCCTTCCCTACATTTATTTTCCTCTCATTCTGTAGGTCCCCCCATCTTCAAAGCATCTGATGAAATGGGATCTTTTCCCACAGAAGCGCATGCAATAAATAAATTGGTTAGTCTTCAAGTGCCACAGGACTTGTTTGTTTTGTTGAACAGAGAAGTTATGGTGCCCTGTGTCACCAGAGGAATTGTTGCAGCTCTGAGGGAGGATATATTCCCTCACCTCACCCAAGGTCTTGCCACCACTGGGGAGGAAGGTGGATGTGGGAAACCGGAAGGAGGATGTGGGAAACCGGGGGGGGGGAACATATCAAAGGTAGTAAAGAACCTGATTCTATTGGAAAAAGCATTATTTTGCTCACAGAGAGGATATATAGGATATGGATTCCATAGATCATCAATATTACCTGAGATGGCAATCTCTATGTCCATGTTCTCAGGGTGGTAATTTCCAAGGGAGCATAAGGGAATTAGGCACACTAATGGGAATTTTAAATTGCTTTAAAAGTGCCAGCCTCCATTTCTAAACTAAGCCTTCTCCAGACTCCCCCCTTCCTTAATCTTGTCATCAACCTTTTAGAAGTGGACAGCCAAACATGCTTTACAAGAGGAATTCATCCCCTTTCAGGGCTGCTTCACACGTCAGAATTACAAAGAAACACCAGAAACAAACAAACTGCTTTATTCATAACTGCTCCCCCTGCTCAAGAAATAAAACAAAATAAAATAAAAAAGGCTCCTGAAGCTATGCTAGTTGCAGGTTACTCTCCCTTTTTCACTTGTCACTTCTGTGCATCTCAAAACACCTTTTCCCACACAGCTCAGTCCATTCCCAGGATCAAACACACAAAACTAGATCCACCTTCAGATGAGCTCATTACACTTACTATGGCTTTAGTGCGAATTTGCTAAGAAGGGAAATCCATGGGCTGCAGGGACATGATTTCCTGTTTCAGGCTCTCCTCTTTATTTCACTCTGCATCACTTTCTTTATCCCTTTGTCTACAGCATGTGCCGACTCCCCCCCTTTTTCTCCATCACATCACTCAGTATTTTTATATCTATGCTCTTTCTCCTTCTATCCCAATATCTAACAAATACATTGATATCGTCATCATCATAATCAGGACTATTATCGTTGCTTCTCCTGCAGGGTCTCTTCAGGCTTTAAAGTTCTTGAATGTCTGACCGCTAACCCCCCCCCCCCCCCCGTTCATCAAGATAAACCCTGCCTGGTGCTGAATCCTGACAAATGCCTTCCTGCCTTCAGCACCGCACGTTCTTGTATCACCTTTGAAATATGTATGCACATGTTATGCAGTACGGATGCATATCAATGCCAAGCTATCTACCTTTGCATATTAAATCATTGCCATATCTTCCCAGGCAGTAAAATATGCAGAGCGTATGCTAAAGAAATCATCCCTGCTGAACCACAGCGGCCTAAACGTCCTCCCCCCCTGCACACATGCTCCCCAGTGAGGGCTGAAGATCTCAGGTATTTCAGCCCAATGTCCTTTGTTCTTATAGTAGCAAGGGTATTTTTATCATGTTGCAGTTATAGTTTTAAATGCTTCAGTTTTACATCAAATTGCAGCCAGATCAATGCTCTACATCTGTGGTTCCCAACATTTTCTCTGCTGTGGCACACCTTGCTACCTTTAATTAAGTTGAGGCACGCCACGATACAGTTTCTAAAGGAACTCATGAATATTCATGAGCCAATAAGCCAATCCAGAGCTCTTAGGGTAGCTTTTCAAAAAATGTTGTGGCACACCTGCTCAGAGCTGACGGCACACCTGTGTGCCACGGCACACTGGTTGGGAAACACTGATCTACATCCTCTCTCCTTCCCACTAAATTGGAAATGGGGCTTCTAATGAAAATCCAAACCCATCTTTAATTACAATAAAGACAGCTCATTCTGCTATGTGGGTGGAGTTTCAGTTCTTCTGTGACTGTACCAGCTGTATCTTTCCCCCTGCCTCACAGCATCAGACTGCCCCAGAACACGGAGAGGTCATTCCTTCAACGCACATTCTCACATTTTCGACCCCCTGTCCCAGCTGAATCAACACGGCTATAACATCCTTTCAGCTGGGAGGGCCCCTCGTATGTTCACTGAAGGGGTGGTGGCTGGGACCCTTCTCCAAAAAAGCTAGCGACACATTGTGCATAGAAAGCAGCACAGTCAAGTCCCCTTGCTGGAGAAGTGTCATTCACCTTTCATGATGTCACTCAGCATTATGAGCCAGAGGTGCGCTAAAATCTCAGTCTGTCCCACAAAACAAGCTGTTCTACAGGGAGTATGGGATCACATGGCTGCACTTGACTCTGCAATATACAACCTGATCTCCAAGAGCAGC
>ML682068.1:4490154-4667074 GCA_007922195.1 Podocnemis expansa
GAAGCATTAGCTTTGACTAAATTTTTATTAGTGTCATTGAGGATCATTGTATACAGCTCAGTGAAACCATCTACTGCAGTGGCAATCAGAGAAGTTAACAAAATGTTAGGATGTATCCAGAAGAAAATAATTCTGAACATGTTGTATTGCCTTTACGTAAATCAATGTTAACTCTTCCTTCCCTTTCAGTTCTATGGTCATTTCTGACCAATCTACCTCAAAGAAAATATTGCAGAAACAGAGATAATTAGTGGCATGGAAAGAACTCCATAGAGAAAAAGTTGAAGAGTATATGATTACTGAGTTTAGGGAGGAGACAAATAAGGAGTATAAGAGATGTATAAAGAACGGGGTACACAAGGTAAATACAGTACTTCCATTTGCCATTTCTCATAATACAAGTACCAGGGGACATTCAATGAAATTGAAAGATAGCATATTTAAAATTGATAAAAAGACATGTTTACTATTTTTTTTTATTCATACACAATGGATAAACTGTGGAACTCACTAACCTAAGATTCAATTGAGAAAAAGAGCTTAATACGCTTCAAAAATGTATTCAACATTTATATAGAAATTGAGAATATCCACCATTACATAAGGTAGGATGTAAGTTCGTTGGGGCAGAGACAATCCTTTTTGTTCTGTTAGTACAGAGCCTAGCACAATGGCGTCCTAGCTCATGATGAGGGCTCCTACATACAACACTTATACAAATAATAACCCATAATAAAAAGTGTAAGGCCTACACAACAGGGATTTCCCTAACACCCCCCCACCTCCACTGAATTTCCCAACACACCCCCAGCTGTCAGCTAGTAACAGTATTATATGAATTTAGTGAGCACCCCAACACCCCCCTACACCCACTCTAATTTTAAGTCCTGGGGAAGCTGCTGCTATACAATATCATGTTTCAAGGTACAAACTGACCCTTAGCTGCCTGGGGTTATGAAGATACACAGCTACTCTACCATTGTTTTTTGCAAAGATTATTGTTTCTTCTGAAGTTTTTGGCACTGGTCACTGTGTGAATCAGGATGCTGGAAGAGGGAGACCACTGCATGACCCACAATGGTGGTTCCTGTTTTCCTGTATTAATAAAAAGGCTAAAATTTAAAACTCGCCACCTAAATAGCACCTATGTCTCTTGTGCTGACAAACTGACAAAATGAACACTCACACACCTAATTACATGTTTGTTTTGCAGCTAAGTACCTGTGTCAGTCATGAACATGGGCTGTGATCATCAAACTGTTGTTTTTAAAAGTAACCCAGCCAAAGGTTTGACTTGCTGATCCCCAGGGAGTGTGAATGCCACAGGCTGACAGCAGGGTGCCCGGTGAAGTATTGTCTTTATTCACTGAGTGTTACCTGCCGTTCAGTTCCCCTAGTGTCCCTTTGTTGTTGGGTTCTGAGGTGACTATGAAGAGGAGGGACTGGTCAGTTCTCACGACATCCTTCTTAATCTAAAACTTCCATTCTTGGATCTTCTTTAGCTTGCTCCCCCACCCTCCAGGCAAGATGATCCTAGGCTCTGCAGTCTCTTGTCACATATGCAATAATACTTCACCATCAGGAAGCCTGGCTAGCTAATTACCTATCATCCTTCTTGCTTTCACATCTCTTCTCAGAATTTCTCTCCTACCTATAGCCTTTTGCATTTCTCTTCTAGACTGTCTTGCTCTCCCCCCTCCCTTCTGCCCTCCTTAATTTTGCAGAATTCAGAAAAGAAGTGAGAAAAGCTGTCACTATCAAAGTGAGCTCTAGTAGAGCAAGAAAGCAGATATGAGCCCCTTTGTTTCTCTGCAAGATGTCAGAAAGAGCAGGATTAGCAAGAAGCATTTTCTTTTCAGCTCCCAGAGGGCTATTTTCTTCAGTGGGTATCGATCTGTTCACCTTTCTCCATCCTCTAGTTAAGCCCCGGAGTACTTTACAGCACTGTTTCCCCAGGAATGCGCAGAAGCTGCTTTTTCATTCCCAGTCATTAAAGCTTCCTAAGACAAAAGCTACACAATGTGTCAGCGTTGATCAGTTGCTCGCACTCTCACCTTTCCGTCAGAAAGTCATGGGTTCAAATTCCACCTTAGGACTCAAGCTTCTAGTCAGTGCTGACACTATAGCACAGCGTTAGAGGGTGATGATCTGTGAGAGGCATTATCCTTCAGATAAGATGCTTACCTGAGACTCCTTGGTGTCTGTCCAGCTCCTCCTGTCCTAGCTAACACTCTCTCTTGCTCAATAAAAGAGGTCCTAACATACAGGGATCTGAAGTAGGGCCAGGTCACTGATCTTCCTGAAATACATTTACCATCAGGGGGGAGAGGAACTAGGTTGTTTACTTTTCTCTTTTCATTTCTGCCTGCAACCTCATTCTTCTCAATTACCTAGCACCATAGATCAATAAAGATCTTGACCTGTTTCACCGAAAGAGGAGTCAGAGAAGGAGGTGCATGAGCCTACTGGTATGTCACTGGCAAGGGAAGCAGACAATGAAACTGCCACCGATATCTTATGCTACTGCTCTGGGTAGCCCCATCATTCTTTTCAGAGCACACTAAGGATTTCCTAATCTGCAGACTCCATTGAGGCTGTTCAAAGCAGAGCATAGGCTTGAGGACACTGACACCTCCAGAAAGGATAAACACAGTTCTGAGAAAATTCAAATATTTGGAAATTGGCCAAACCTAACTTCAACCAGGAGCTCTTACTGATGGCATGTTCCTAGAAAGGCAGTGGACTAAGAAACCCCCTCCTGGACTATACCCCACAAAAGGAGAAGTGTTTATACATTGAAATTGGCCCAAACAAAACATAAAATGCTTCAGTCAGTATGTCCTCTGACCATATGTGATGTTATTCAAGTCACAGCAAAGCAAAAGCCTCTAACTTCTGTAAGTTCCCCCACCTTCAAAGCATCTGACAAAGTGGGATTTTCTCCCATGAAAGCTCATGCAATAAATAAATTTGTTAGTCTTTAAGTGCCACAGGACTCCTTGTTTGTTTTAACTTTTCTGACTGTTATGCTTGAACCACATCATGGTTGGCCATGGTAGGGTTAATAAGGCCAAATAACTGGCAAATTGAGTGACCAGTGACCACACTGCCAATGTGAAATGTGTCATGGACTGGCATTCCCCACTGTATTTGTCAGACCTATTTCCACATGCCTGAGGCTGTGTTCCCAAGATTTTGGGTCTCACTGAATTATGACTGTAGTTTAGCTGAAGAAAAGAGCATAGTAAAGTACGCTTTGAAGTGGAGAGTCTTGCCCTTTTATATGCTGAAATTTGTTGTCCTTTTATACCTGCTCTTTTGTATGCTGGAATTTTATCAGAAGTGCTGTAGCTTTTTACCAAGGTACCAAGGCACTCGGTGGACTGAGGAGCAGATTTGAGCATGCAGTAATCGATTACTGACAGCTCACTTTTGGCATGCACTGCTAATCCCAGACAATAGCACTAAACCCATGGTCCTGGTGAAGTCCTGAAAAAAGCCGTTCCTAGAGGCTAGAGTAGACAAATAGAACTGGTGATTACAGCAACGCTTTACAGCTGGGTGTCTGTCTGTGGATTGCATCTGCATGACGATACAAAACCACACATCTGATCAAACATGGATGAAAATTCTGTGACAGTTCTGGTCAGGTCTTATCACCTGTCTTGAAGCAACACAATTAAGCTACTTCCCAGAATAAAAACTGACTGGTTGTCACATGTCCAGTAACAGGACACTTGCACTGTTACCAGCTTTGGGAAGCCTGGAGTTTTGTTGTGGTTGTTCGTAGCATGGCATTGCCTGTGACCCATGAGAGCGCACGGCAAACACATCTTCCCTTTTGATGCAGCTCGTTCCAACAGGGGGCCACTTGCCCTTTGATACCTTCTCCAAAGTCTGCAGACCTGAGTGTGCCTGTTTCATGGAGAAAATTTCTCATTAGAGCTGGGGCTTCTCTTCATCTTCCAGTATGAATCATTGCTGTTTTAACCATACCACAAAGATTTATGCAGTAATAGATGCGGGGAATAGCTCTGGCTCAAGGGTCTCTGAACAATAATACATAATTCAGAAATTAATACAGGGGAGCAAAGACAATGGGATTTGAAATGGGCATTATCAGCTAAGTCAAAGGAAAACTCCACAGACTCCTTATGTGTAGATGCTTCTGTTATACACACACCCAATTATAACTTGGGCTGTTACAGAAGAAACTGACTTAAGCCATTAACGCTTTATTATTTTTTCCTGCGGTGGGAGGGGAGACAGGGAGCATGGATTCCTTAAAGATAGAGAGTTTAAATTAAAGCTTTAAAACTGTGACTGAGCAAGATTTAATACTGACAATTAGCCTGGACAAACAGTTAATCGTCCTGCAGGCATAATTTATATATTCTCTGTGCAACAGGGAAAGAATGTCAGCGCATCGCACTGCAAATTAGTGCAATAAAAGAATCTCATAACCTCTAACAGCTCGGCTGTCTGACAAAGAGAGATCATTCCTCCACTTCCCATCCTGTTGCTTAGCCACAATGAAGCTGCTGTGCACAGATACCGCACTTAATTTTCTGACTGTGCATGCCATTTGTTTCCTTCCTACAGCACTTTGAAGTCATTCTAGCTCAGGTTGTGAGTTTTGTCAGATCTCATGAGTTAAGCTAAGAAGGTTTGGACCTGACCACTACTCAGACAGGTGACAAGTAAAAAATGATCGGTGCTGCTGTAGAAAGTGGTGTTAGTGAGACAAGTCCATCGAGGTGATTTCAGCAAAGCACATGAGCACAGGTTTCACTTGCAGATGACTTCAACAGAGTTTAGGTGCTTTGCTGAGCATCAATGGATTTGCACATGTGGTTAAAAGCTGAACTCATGTTTAAGCTGCTTTGCTGAATCGGGGCCTGAATAGACATCATTCTGACTCAGTACTGATTTTAGGATTTCCAAAAGGGTAGCCATGTTAGTCTAGTCCAGCAAAACAAACAAACAAAAAAAAAAAAACCCAAAGGAGTCTGGGATTTTCTCCCACGAAAGCTCATGCAAAAAATAAATCTGTTAGTCTTAAAGTGCCACATGACTCCTGATTTTAGGAGACACTGCTGTGGGAGGTAATGTCTGCAGGATCAAGGTCCCAACCACTTCTGACTAGTGAAAAGATTCTCTCTTTTTGTAAGAGGACAGATGCCAATACCTGTGTATTGCCAGATTATAAAATGGGTAATTACACACAAGCAAGGTTAAGTCCTCTTACTGTTTCATTTGGATAAGGTAGCAATTGCAAAACTGTAGTCCACAAACAGAAGCGATTGTTAGTGTTCTGTGGAGAGATGGCTGCAGGGGTTGACTCTTCTTTGTTCCCATGTGCTAAAGCACCTTTAGAAACAGCTACAAATGCATTAAATAATTACCCAATATTAATTTTCCATATTTTCCAGCTGCTATCACTGCCACATGGCTGTCATGTGATCATTGACAGGAAGTGAAGTCAGACCATCACAAAGAGTAGGGGAGGTTTCCACCCATCTATCAATTAATATGTGGTTCACACACCATAAAAAACTTTGGGAACTCTTTGGATAAAGGTTTCTTCCTTCGCTTCCTGTCCTAAACTAGTGTTGGTATGAGCAGCATTTAAAAGCTGATGTGTTCTAATACAGAGCTGGCTGCATTTCAGCGATGAGCATATTGTACAGCACCTATAGTACTGTGAGATCTTTTGGAATACAAGCTGCTGTTAATATGGTGCAGAAATTGGCACTCTCTCATCTCTTTCCAGCACCCTCACACTGAACACAAACCAGTGGCATTTTCTTTTGTAAAATAATTTTTTCCCTGCTAGAATGTTTGCTTTTCTGAGCTAAAGGAGCCCCAAGAAAGTTGCTGAACTCACAGAATTTGGAAAAACTGTTCAACCCTCTCAGCAAGAACCACAAAAGAGTGGATGAAGTTGAGAAGCTGGGGAAAAATACATCTTATTCAAATAGACAATTTATACCTTCTTGCAAAGTTAAATTTGAGTTCATCTGAGGATGTGGGAGAGCAGAGAAGGAATTAAAATCTTGTGCAAAGAATAAGATAACTATATTGGGATTTCCAGTTTCTGGAGCACTGTGGGAAATTCTGTCATATTTACTTCAAACATGTTAACAAGGCAATTAACAAGTCTCTTTTCTTAGTACCATAGTAGTAAGCTTCTGAATAAAGTGACTAAAGAAAAGGACTAGGGACCAAACTCCTTTTCCCCATTAGCATTGACTTTATGACTTTGAGCAAAACACTTAATCTCTTTGTCTCCATCAATAAGGAGGAGATGATGGGCTAGCTAGGGTAAACTGCCATAGCTCAATATTACCCGAGATTTACATCAGCTGAACATCTGGTTCTGTATCTACCTACCTACCATAGGTCCCAGGTGACTCCAGTAGATAAACTTTGACATCTTCATATGAGAGCTTCCATGTAAATGAGAAATGTTAAAAAGACAAAAGTCCTGTGGCACCTTAAAGACTAACCATGTTTCTTTGGGTATAAATTTTCATGGGCTGTGACCAACTTCGTCAAACGCATGAAGTGGAAACTATAGTTAGGAGGTAAATACACACATGCAAGGATGTGAGAAACATTACAATGGGGAGTGCGAGTGCTAACGAAGTCAGTTCAGTTAGGGTAGATGAGGCCCATTCACAACAGTGATTAAGTGTTGTAAATGGGCCTCATCTACCCTAACTGAATTGACTCTTAGCACTTGCCCTCCCCACCGTAATGTTTCTCACCCTTGCAAATGTATATATACCTCCTAACTGTAGTTTCCACTTCATGTATCTGACAAAATGGGTTGTAGCCCATGAAAGCTTATGACCAAAGAAATCTGTTGGTCTATAACAAGGGTGGCCAAACTTATGGAACTCAAAAGCCACACAAGTTGATCATTAAAACTGTCAAGAGCCACACTGAGGCATATAGCCATATACCTTTACCTACTAAACTGATTTGCTGACATCCTTCCGCGAGCCACACTTTTTCATTCATGAGCCACAGTTTGGCCACCCCTGGTCTATAAGGTGCCACAGGACTCTCACTGTTTTTGCTGTACACAGACTAACACGGCTACCCCTCTGTTAGTCTTTAAGGTGCTACAGGACTCTCATTGTTTTTGCTATATACAAACTAAAGTAGCTACCCCTCTGGAACTTGTATTACAATCCTGTACTCAAATCAGTCCTTATTGTTGGGGGTCAAAGACGCCAATACAATAATGTACCTAGATCACCACCAATGTCAACAGCTGGCCAAAACATGATCTGGCAAAGAGACACTTCATTTGAAAAAGAAACAAGCTTTAGGAGGGGCAATTTGTTGGCTTAAAATAACTGCTCTTACATCAGGCTGTGTTAAAACTGAGAAGTAACAAGAATGTCAGTTACCAAAAGATTGATAGTACATGACATGCTATTCTTTCCACTACAACAAATTTACATAAAATGCTTATATTACTGTAGTTTCATCAGCCCTGGAAAAGCAATACAACTCCAATAACATTTCTCTAGAGATAGACAATGGGCTGAAGAAAACACACACACAAGCAGAGTTGGTTCAACTGTGTGCCTTTATTAACCAACCAGCCAGAATGCATTTCTAATATTGTACAATTTAAGTGGAGCTTGTGTGGGAAAAATATCTCATGCAGGTTGCTCTTGCCTTCAGCCAATCCATTTTATTATTTCCTAATGTCAAGCTGTTGTTTTAAAGGTGTAATGAAGCTCCCCGTTGAAATGCCAGCACCACTGAAGTCTTTTAGGTTTCCTCTTTAGTTTCCTTCATGAAAACTCACTGGTTTCAAGTTTAAAAAGGGTTTTCGTTTGCTTTCATTAGCTCAAACTTTTGACCTCATGGTAAATGAGGAATACAGTACCTTGTGAAGAAATACATTACACAGTTTTACAGGGACATCTTGGTTCTATTCTCAATTCAGACATTGACTTTTGGAAAGACACTTGAAATTTCGGGTGTCATAGTTTTCCCTGTATGTCAGAGACAGTGAGGCTATGTCCTCATTGCAAACTAAGGTCTACTCTGTACTGACGGCAGTGAATTTGCCATGATCAGTTTGATATTTCCGGTTTGACTGAGTGGCCAGCCAAGACCCGCTTAATTAATCTAGAGTTCAATTTAGTAACTCCACTCCCATAAGAAAAGTAGCGCTGAATCTTAGGGACAACATTGCTCTTTGACTCAGTGCGGTGTAACCAGGGAAGTCAGAAAATAAAAGGGAGATACACAAGTTATTTTACATAGCTTGTGTATCTCCCCTTGACTATTCTGCAGCCAGTGTAGACCTAGCCTAAATACATTATACATCTTGTAGTGACACAACTAAGCCCTAGTCTACGGGGTGTAAGTGTAACAGTGTCTTACAGGTCCCCTGATCTTAAGCCACATCTAGAGATCTTGTCTTAGGCAAGCGACTTGGAATTTAACCAGGGACCTCCAAAACTAGAAGCATGAGCTGTTATACCTTGAACTCAAGAGTCATGTCTCCAAAGCTGGGACTGTAACACAGTGTTTCCCAACCAGTGTGCCCTCAGGCCTGAGCAGGTGTGCCGTGGAATTTTTTGAAAAAAAAAAAAAAAAAAATCACTCCAAGAGTTCTTAATTGGCTCATGAATATTCATGAGTTCATTTGGCTACTATATGGTGGTGTGCCTCAAAATACTTAACGGTGTCAATGTGTGCCATGGCAGAGAAAAGGGTGGGAACCACTGCTGTAACAGACTTAGATCCTCTGCAGATCAGGCACAGAAGGGGACCTGTAACACACACTAACCTGCAGGTTACACTAGCAAATACTTCAGCATTCATTTTACTTCAAAATAAACCTGTCCCAGCAGAAAGACACATTATATGAACCCCCTTACAAACCAGTGTGAGCTGTTCCATGAGAATAGGCTGCTGTGCTACAGCAAACCAGCCTACCAAAGCCCAGCCGCAGCCAACAGCTTTGCCATAACCTACCAATGTGTATTCACAGCCAGGGAAACTAATCTGGCAAATGAAAAGATTTCAGTTTCAAGCTTCCAAGAGTTTTCACAGGATAAACAAAGAGTGAAATTAAAAGTATGAAAAATATAAAAATAAAATTATTAAGAACCAACATAAAATGGTAACTTCACTTTAATTTTTGCCATGGAAAACAAACTTCCACTCATAGAAATTTTGAAACAGCGGCCGCTTCTCCTAGCCAAGACCAAGCCAGCAGCATTATAGTGTTAAAAGTACTTGATTATCACCTGCCAACATCAGAATTGAAGGTCTGGCAAGGAACAACTTGTAACAGGATAGATGCAGTGTTGTTAATTAAAGTCCAGGAGCACAAGGCTGGATGTGCAAAGTGGTATGCACAGAGGAAGTCTCCTTCGCACCTAGTCACTGTGCATTGTAAATTTGTTCTTCTAACAAAATTAGACCCTAATCATGCATTTGGTTTAACAAGGTTTCACATTAGTCATCCCAAAAATAGAAGCTGATGAATGATTTTTATCCACTTAACTAGTATGGTAATCATTTTGTTCCAAAAGATATGTGCAATTTGTAAAAACAATATGGATGGGATTGTACTGAAAGCATTGTTCTTATAACAGGCTTGAGTCTTACATTTGGGATTGGTTTAACTGGCTTCACTGTATGCACAAGAATTTGTAGAAAAGGATTGTCTTGAAAAAGCTCTTTTGCATTTTAAAACTATGTTTACAATAATTCCTTGCAGGTTTGAAACTGATATCTCTTTTCTTACTGATATTTTTTCTGTCGTTGTAGCTGATTGTTATTTTATTACTGCTTATTGTTCCACATGGATATATCTGGGGTGTGTGTTGAGTAGTCCAAGAGGGAAGATCCTTAAGAGCAGCCAAATCTGAGGGTAAGGTTTGTACTGATCTTTATGTACTCTTTTTGTTAATTACTTCATTCATAAAGCAAACATCCAAGAAGGGTTTGTTTTGACAGTATTTGGACTTTGTTTTGTAGCAGGTTTGGAAAAGGACCTTCTGATAAGAATACTGAATTGGGAGGGATGGGAATATACACAGTTTAACTACATGGAATTTGGCAGAAGATATAAAGTAACAGGGAGAGGGGGAATTAAATCATGTTTCAGACCTACTAACATTAAAAGGTGCCCTTTAAGAAGTTAGTGCTAATGAGCCAGCAAATTATTGTGAGAATCAAAATCAACCCTTTGATTCTTCAGACTTAGAGAATCAATCTGGGGCTACCCAAGTAGAAAACGATGTGGTTTTTTGAGGTCAGTATCTCAGGTCAGTATTTGTGAAGGCTCACGGCTGCATATGAGCACAAAGAATTCCCACAAACATCACAGCCAAAGTCATTCCTAACAAGATGATGCGACCTATGTGCAGGCTGACATCACATAGAAATAGGCTCTGGCACTGGATGCAATGCTTGCACAACACACTATTAGTGTGAACGGAATTCTTCCCAGTGAGGAGCTAACATGTGAAGCTTCAAAGTAGAGCAGACCTTTTGCTGCTGTTAGTGATTTCCTCCTTTCTGGCTTATGAGCCAGCAATGTACAGTGTGCAGCTGCAGCTGGAGAAGTCTGTAAGAACTAGTATCAGGGGGTTATCTCTCAGCAGACTCCTTGACAGTGAGGTGCTGGAAGAAGAGTCTCCAGTTAACTGCCTGCTCCCAAAATGAAGTCACTAAAGGTTGCTTTACACTGAAGGCTCAAATTTAATTTGCTCCTCACTGATACACTTCAGTGTTCTTATTTTCCAGAATTTTCTTTCCCACTGAGCATCTATGCTTTGTACTAGTTTCCCCAAGGTCTAGTCTCTTGCATTTTTCTAAGCTGAATTTTTTGCCCATATTTCCCATCTGTCTAGGTCCCTTCATATTATTTCTCCCTCCTTACTGGTTTACATGGCATCTCTGGATTTAACATGATCTGCCAGTACCCTGGCTGGGGGGGGTATGAGAAATGGTTAGTGCTGGAGTCAACAGAACCAAGGGCAAAAGAAGGGAAAGGGCTAATTTTTTCTTGGCTGGATGTTTTTGCTGCAACATGGGACCTCCAGGAATGGGAAAGCAAGAAAACCTACTGTTGACAAATGCAGGAGTTCTGTTACAAACTCCCCAACACACCAAGATAAAGAGGACGACAAGAGACTTCAAAAGAAGGCATAGTGAACCGAAACAAAAACACTCCTTTCCAAAGCTGCTCCGTGGAATGGTCTCATGATTTCAGAGAATGAAAGAGGAGTGTTTACAGTAGAAACTGAGTAACAACGTAACTGAAAAATAAATTACACCCTGCTCTCAATATCTAACCTAGGTAATTGTAGGTAACTAGAGCCAGAGGGATGGCATGCTTGTATGTGCAGTAGGAGGTGGTGATATGCAGTTTCCCCTGACAATAACCCTGACTGGAACATCTCACTGCACCTATTTCCAATGTGCACAATGTGGAAGAGAAAGGCTCCGGATTACAGAGATGCCTTCCCCCACACCCTCCCCAATCAACGTAATTACCAAATTAACACATTCTAATGGGTGAAGTACTCTGGCAGCAGACTATGATTAATGCACCAGTCCAATTAGCTGTAGATTCTTTCCCTCTAATTTTAGCCCACTAAAATAGCAGGAGACAATCTGTAATGTCTCTGAGGTGAGCCTCCCACTCCACTCCAGCTCCCTGCTCCGCCATTTAAGGAAATCCTTAATGCTTAATGGGAGAGGCAGCTCAGCTCTGCCACTCTGCTGGAAACCTCTCTCTAATGCCCTGGCGTTCCTGCAGCACAGAGGGAGGATACAACCATGGGTCCTGTTAAGGAACAAAGATGCGAACATCATTTGGCACCAGGTTAGCTACTGTCTTCCCTGGCACACAGACGCACGTGGCCTACCAGGGTATTATTTAAACTTTTTACACTGCCTGATCATTTACAAATGTGAGGCCAGACAGTAATCCCCTTAGCGCTCTGCTGAGCAGTTAAAGACAGCAGTCTCAGAGATATCAACAGGACAGATGGTGCATGTAGGTGGGAATGCACCATCCAATCCAGCCCATAAGATTTCAACACAAGTCTGTTCTCTTCCACTATTCCTACAGTCCCTTTGCTGCTGTGGCTATGAAAAGAATCATTTCTAACACATCTCAAGCCACACTTGATTTTTCATATGAAAGAGAGAGTGAGGAAAATGATTTGTAAATAACATTTATTGAGCTCATAGCCTTTTTTTCCTTTTGTGATTTGTTTGCAAACTGATCTTCTGGTGATAGCACTGGCTCAGCACGGTACAACTCTAAGCATGTAGTAAGCAAAGAAAATGAATGGAGAAGAGGCTCCCAAAAATCTTGTTTGAACAGACGCTACACACCCAGCAATCATAGGAAGGTAAGAGCATTCTGCATGCTATGAGTCAAGGAAAATCCAATCTACAACCTCAGATACAAACTTTCCTGACATTCATAGATATTTTTCTTTAGCTCAAAAATTCACAGCTCAAGTCTCTCTCTTTCACAAATATTTCACCCAGTGTGAGAGCCCTGGAAAGACTGAATGCTGAAAGCTATCTATGAACCACCCCTTACTTAGAAATGCTTCCATTATTTCATCTCTGCAACAATTATTCAAAGAGAACTCACAGATTAAGTGACATACATTGCCCTTGGTCTGCACACAGCTCTCTACTCAAGATATCACTTGGACTCTAACTAGTCAGGGCAAATTTTCAAAAGAACTCAGCATCCACTTGGGCCATTCCCTTCCCAGGATCTGGTCTGGTGTACTGCTGTGAGCCCCTGATGTCCTATGCCAGGTGACTGTCGCTCCTGAGTGAGTCCACACCAGCTTCCTGCATGTAATTGGTCCCAGGCAGTGGGTGTGCATCCTCTTGCCACTCAGGGGATGGTCCTCAAACAAGCACTCCCAGGCCCCAGGAACTTCTGTCCTACAGGAATTGGGACCCTTCCACAGTCACTGTAGACTCAAGACATTCATTTGCCCATTTGACAATGAACTAGGGGTGCCCAGCCTCACTCATTCACACCCTCTGAAGTCCACACTGCTTTAAATAAAACCAATTCTAATTCATTGATTAGAGTACAATTTTAAGTGAGTATATAGCAAATCTATGCACAATCATTTAAAAAAGAAGTCAGGAGTTACCATAAGTAAATAAAAGATATAAAACACATGCTAATCTAACCACAATACCTAACCTAACCTAACTGGATATTTTTATAGTCATTCTCTGCCTAATGCTAGTTGGAGAATGTTTCAGGATGAAGATTCTCTAACAAAAAGCCTCTCACAGTTTCAAGTGCGTCCTTTTCCAATCCCCTTCACCCCTCCTTCTTCCTTGCTGTCGTGTGATTCTCTTTGTTCCACCTGAGCCAGGGAGCTCAGTTTGCATTGTCTTTATCATGCGCCTCTCCAGCCTCCATGCCGAGAGATAGCCCTGAGTCATGTAAAATACCTGGAAACATGCTTCAGATCTGTATACACATATGATGCTGCAAGCATCATGGTACCATAATAATTACATAGAATATGTTATGGGAATTCATAAAGGAACCTTTCATGGCACATTTGGTATCAAACCACACAATTACATTGCAAAAGTTAACAGAAAAGTTACATAGATCTTATCCTAGGGGTGCACAGATGTGCATCTTGTGACCCCAATGTATAGTCTGCAAGTGCTCAGTAATTTTGAACAATACCTCTTCTTGTTCGGTTGTATTTCAGAGAACACTTGAGCTTCCGCAAAATGACATCCTAATGGGACACCAAATGCAGAAGCTCTGTTCTTTTCAATCTAGGTTTCTCTTGGTTAGTACTTTCTTAAAGTGGTGCACTTCTGAGGCAACCTGTCCCAATGGAAAAGGTCTATGCTGCAAATGGTAACAAAATGCAAATCCTTTGTGTCCTTTGTCTGATAAGATAGTCTGAAGCCAATATTTGTAACAACCTATAAAATTGCAATAGGAATTTTCATCACCATGCTACAAACTATAGAGTGAAATTCTCTCTGGACATGAAGGAAGAAGAAGAGAAGTTTGCAAAAGGTTTGGTGTTTAAAACGTTCTTTACAAGCAAAACGCAAAAGGGCTCTCAAGGCAAAAGAGAACATTGGCAGACCAGAAGACTCAGGACGGGCAAGTTAGCTGTTTATATTACGATTTTTTTTTTGAAGAGTCTAACACGGTTGTTTTAAAATGCAATGCAGCACTTCAATTGAACACAGCCTAAAATGGCTATGGACTCAGGCTGCCAGAGTTTTCAGTGTGCCTTTGTGTCCCTTTCCCCTGCTTTCTTCTTTCTCCTTTCTCCCTTCACTTTGTGACTAGAACTTTACGTGACACCCCTGTCCTTTGGTAGCAATGAAATGGTCAGCCCCCAAAACTGGGACTCAAATGGAAAAGTTCTTTCTGCCCCCCCCCAAAGGTATTTTAAAATCATGTTAATTTGATGTTCTATGAATGATGACAATAGAAAAAATTAATAAATAAATAATCAGAAAAACCACCATGGTTCAAAACACCCCTTAACATCTCAGGTAAAATTATAATTTTAAATCTAGTAAGCTGGCCATGATATAAGTTAACTCATGTTATGGTTTGTCTATACTGGGGGGCAAGGTTGTAATTCAATCTTAGGTGAAGGTGAATGATCAGAGCAAATTGCTTCCTTGGTGTTTCGTGTCCCCACTGCTCACATTATTTCCCAAAATGCATTGCCCTTTGGATAGTAGGCACAGGGGCTTGCAGGGAGGCAGTTGCCTTCCACTCATTCCCCATTCTCTAAAGGAAAAGAAAACTCAGGAAAAGCTTTCCTGGTTGCTTCTCTGCCACAGGCATGACAGAGAGGCACAGTACTGCATGCAGAGAAAGGAGTTAAATAAAAACTTTCCAGGGCTGCAGGCAGGGGAGGAGCTATGTTGCTGTGGTGCAACACATCCTGGAAAAACCAGAAAAGCTGCTCTCTGGTTATATGGACCTAAATTGGAATTGCAGATTTCTACCCAGGGCCGGAACTATGGTGAGGCAAAAGGGGCAAGGCCCCAGGTGAGATATTTTACAGGGCTCCAAAACCATGCTCACACATATCAGTCCTGGCAGCAAAGAAGTGGAGCATACTGTGCTCTGTTCCTCTCCAGTCAGGAGCTTGCGCTACTCTGACAGGTTAGGTATTCCCCTGCCAGGACCCAACTGAGTGAAGGGAGAATAAAGAAACTCTGACTGCAACAACTTATCTTAGTGATTTGCACCTCTTAGCCACTCAAGTCTCTTACAACTCCTGATATTCTGTAAGCTCCCAGAGAGCAAGCAAGTTGTTGCAGTAAGAGTTCCTTTAATTTCCTCTCCCCCAGCTGAATCCTGAGCCAGCCCCATGCCTAGCAGGTAGCACAAGCATTTGCCTGGCTAGATGGAGCTGAACAGAGCACAGTAGGCTCAGGGATTAAGTAAGGCAAACTGCCCTGCAAATTTGAGGGGCCATAGAAAAATTGTGCCCTGTTGGCCCTGCTTCCCAGCAGGGCAGAGGATCTGTCTCCAACTCTCTAGCCTGCCTGTCTGCTCTCAGCTCAGCTTCTTCCTCCTTCCGAGCTTGCTGAGACACAGAGTGAGAACTGCGGCCCAGCCCCACCTGGCTGCAGCATGTAGCTTCTTCCTCTGTTCCAGGGGAAGAAAGGAGGGCAATTTGAATCCCCCTCCAGGCAGGCAGCCTGTGCACAGGGCATGGCTCTGACTCAGCTTTGCTCCCCTTCCCACTAGCACAGGGGTAAGTACAGGGAACCAGGTCTCTGGTGAGGGAAAGGGAAGTTAGGCGGTGAGGCGGGTGGCAGGCCACTCAGGGGGGCCCAGGCCTGGTGTGGTGCCCCAGAGGACAAATCAGGGCTAGTGCAAGGAGGGAGCAGGGAGAATCTGAGCAATACCGTGGGGGGGGTGAGTGAGTGAGAGACCCAGATGTGACAATAGCTGCCCAGCTGCAGTGGTGTGGGCTACAGGGTCAGGAAGTGGGTGGCTTTGGGGCAGTAGGGGGGTGGGGGGAACAAGTGGTTTGGGGGAAATAGGGGGTGGACAATTTTGTGTTGGGGTTGCTGGGAGGGCAGTAGATGTTCAGGGTGGTTTTGAGCCTGGTAGGGCACTGGTTGTGGGGTGGTTTGGGGGACAATAGCAGGGGGCTGTTTTGGGCCAGGTGGGGCAACAGCAGGGGGAGAAGTAACTCCAGGCTCCCTATAACATCTGGGAGAAGAGGTTAGTAGTGGGTTTTTGAGTCAGGGTTGGGGGGGCAGCTGCAGTTGCTTTGGCTGTGTGAAGGTCTCTGGAAAAGGCTGGGCTTCGGGTTGCTGGTTGTACCATGGATGGACTAGAAAGCTGAGAAGCAAGAGCCAGACTCCTTACAGTGGGTCTCTGGAGTGTTTGAAATAACTCAGGTTTCCAGCAGAACTTTCATAATAATAATAATTTAAAAAATGTTTTAGAAAATTACCTTTTCATAAAAATAAATACCATGCAATATAAGCCCTCCTGGAACATGATGCTTTCAGAAAAGAGACAGGGCTGGGGGAAGATGCTGTTGAGAAGGTGGGGGGAGGAGAGTGAAGAGGGCAGGTGCAGTGGGGCTGTGTGCAGGAAATGAATGATGGGTTGCTGGTGGGTGGGGTGGTTGGAGAAGTGAGTGATGGACTGAGAAATGAGATGGAGCTACGGCAGATGGTACCTGGGAGAGACATGGAGGGATGGCATGGCTGGCTATAGCCATAGTCACTTATAAAGTTCAGTAACACAAACAAACAAGGAGTCCCGTGGCACTTAAAGACTAACAAACAGGAGCATTGCTTCCCCGGGAAAGGACTTGAGGCACCAGCCCAGGCCCTGCCCCCTACCCAGAGGCCATGTCCCCAGATCCCCAGCCAGGGACAGGGCCGGGAGCAGCCGCGGGGAGCTAGGTCCCAGATTCCTGGGTGGGGCCAGGGCTGGGAGCGGCAGCTGCGGCTGGGCCCTGGATCCCTGGCCCAATTGGGCTGGAGACCGGCAGAAGCGGGGCCCCACCAGACCTGGGACACTGGCACCAGGATTCAGGGCCCGGCCCCGTGTGCCCGGCACCAGTAACGCCCCTGCTAACAAATTTATTTTTTTTGCATGAGCTTTCATGGTAGAAAATCCCACTTCATAGAATCCTTCCTTCTGAGCCACTATCCAGTTTCCTTAGACACCAAGACCCTTGTGCAAGTGCATGGAGGTAGGAGGCCAATGTTAACAAAGCCTGGTGGTTTTATGCCTGGTCTTTCCTCTACTATGTTACATTTCATGTAAGAATAGAGAAGTGTTTTGTTACATGAGTCTGCAGCTAGTCTCCTGCAGTGATGAGGCAAGATGCTTTAAAAGCTTTCTTGATAAGATTGCTTAACATACATGTTACTGTAGCTGTCATATTTTAGGGGAACTGAACGGCTGCAGAGAGGGGTAATGAGTTACTGAACCTTTCACTTGTGGCTAGTTCAAATCTAGTTCAGATTAATAATGATTGAAGATTATGAAAGTGCTGTGTGCTGGTGGTATGTGAAAAGAATTGTTAGTCTTAATCCATTTCCTGATGGACAGACTTTTACAGCCTCAGGACATAAATTAAGAGCAAAGAGACCAGGGGATGAATGGACCGTGGAGACTGAACAATTAAAGTTTGAGATTGAAAGGCCTAGCCGTGTTAGTCTAGAGAAACAAACAGAGTCCTGTGGCTCTTTTAAAGACTAGAAGATTTATTTATCACATGAGCTTTTGTGGAAGAAAATCCCAACTTGTAAGACACACTGAAGATGAAGCATCTGACAAAATGGGATTTTCTCTCACAAAAGCTCATGCAATAAATAAATCTGTTAGTCTTTAAAAGTGCCACAGGACTCCGTTTGTTTCTCTAAAGCTTGAGAGTTTGCATATCTGTTTCACTGCAAGCAATAAGTGCAGTTTTGTGTTTTTGTTTGTCTCAATTGTTTCTGCTTGTGCATTGTGTTCAATTACATATCACCGTGTTGCATTGTATTCAATTCTATATCATATTTTATTTAATTATCACATTGTTAATTGCAATACTTATTGTGTTATGCAGTGTTTGCTCATATGTGACAATAATTAATATAGACATAAAAGCAATAGAAAATTATAAATATTTTTATGGAGTGTAAACAAGGCCACCCTCCGCAGCCCCGCCTCTGCGCCTTCTGGCCTTGTTGCGGTTGGGGTGAAGCCTGAGAGTGGCACCCCAGCGATCCACCCCAGCACGAGAAGGCAAACACCCAGAGTCAATAATTCAGGGCCTTCAACCCCAGCAGGGGGTAAGGCAAACACTCAGAGTCAATAGTTCAGGCCTTCAACCCACCCGCTAGCCCCGATGGCAGCAGGGGAGGGAAGGGGAACACAGGCCCACCCACTCCACTGCGTTCCAGCCCAGGGCCCTACTAGTGGCCAACACAGGGGCCCCTATGTCAGCAGGGCTCCTACCAAAACACACTGACTCACCAAACTGCCCCTGGGCTACTTCTTTCCCGCTTCTCCCCACAATACCTGGGGTACGTAGTCCTTGCTGTCTTCCGGGTAGGCTCCCCAGGGCATCCCACTCAAGCCCTCGTTATCCTCAGGTGGCAATGCAGGCAATTCAGCCTCCTCTGCCAGTGGCAGGTCCTCCAGATCACACGGGTCCAGGGTAGCTGGCTCGCTGCCTTCCCCAGCAGAGGGAGGCTCATCAAAGTCCTCACAGGTGTCTGGCTCTCCGCTGAGGGAAGGTCTTCCCCTGGGGGAGTTTTCTCCAGGGCCGCAGCCGGCCAGGGCTCTTCCCCTTGGCTGTCACGGGGTGGGGGATCTCACTGTCGGTCGGGCCTCTCTGGCTCCCGGGGAAGGAAGTCTACCAGTGGCAGCAGCCACCTCCCGCTCTGTTTCCCCCATGGCTGCCTGGTCTGGCCCCTTATATAGTCCTCCCGCTCCCGCCGGCGGTCACTTTGGTTCCAGCCCGTGTTCTCATGCAAGGCCTCCTCAGGCCAGTAGGGCAAGTGCGGGCGCTCAGCTACCTCTCGGCCTGTGGGTAACTGTTCCCCTCTACTACATGGAGCAATAACTGATGCATATGGTACTGAGAAGTGGTTGCAAATGCCTACCTGCGCTGGGGCCCACATATGCATAAAGGGGGCCTGGACAATACGGGAAGGTGGCCCAGAGATTAGGTGGGTTCTGGGGCCAGTCAAATTATACTATAACCACTGGCTATGCTCCATTCCTTTGCCAGCACCCTAGCAAGGGCCCACTGGCCGGGGGTGGGAGGCCCAGAAGTTGGGGAGGGGCACTGGTGGGGAGGCCCCAAGGGCAGCAGGGGACAGATCTGGCTCTGTGTTGACAGTCGACAGTGACTGGGGATGGATTCCGGCTCCTTACCACCATCCAGCAGCAGCGCAGTTTTGGATCAGGTCCTAGGCTGAATTGGGCCCTGGGTTGTGGGGGGTGCCTTTGGGTCTGCTTGCCCCTGGTGACACAAAGTCTAGTTACAGCCCTGTTTCTACCTCAGTGCTATCCACTTGCAGGGGTTGGTGTTAACAGAATGAATTACAGCTCCATCTTTTTCAGATTTACTGCTCTGACAGCGGAGACACAGGCTGCAGAAGGTTGAGGTCAGCTCCATTATGTCAAAATTCAATGTCCGTGTACATCAAGGCACAGTTAACAGAGCTATGCCTTCAGTCACCATCCAGGGCTTCTTGATGACCTGCCCAATGTTAGGGACTTTCCTTACAAAGAGATTAAAACGAGCACAAGTCTCACTGTTGTCAGGGGCATCGCTGCCCTGGGGAGGGACCTGGGGAAGGGGCCCTGGCCCTGCCCCTGGCCCACAGGCCACATCCCCTGGCTGGGGCGGGGCTGGAAGTGGCTGCGGGCCACTGCATGCAGCTGGGCCTCGCATCCTGGGTCAGGGACGGGGACAGGAGTGGCCACGGGTGGCTGGGCCCCGGATCCCCAGCCGGGGATGGGGCCAGAGCGGCCACTGCTGCCGCGGGCAGCTGAGCCCCCGATCTCCAGCCTGATCAGGCCAGAGACTGGGAGAAGCATGGCCCTACCAGAGCCGGGGCACTGGCACAGGGATTCGGGGCACGGGCCCCATGGGCCCGGCACCAGCAACGCCCCTGACTGTTGTTAGGACAAAACTACAGTACCCAACAGACCCCCATGTCTTCTTTCCAGCAGCACATTAAGAAAAACAAGCCCAAATATCAAACTTCTCCCTCCCAACCTGTCCTGATAAAGAGAAAAATGCCATAGACCAACAGTGCTTAGATATGTGGTAGATTTAGGATGCAGCTCTGCAAAACACTGTCAGATACTATGGTGATCAGCATAGTGGAAAGGCCTCAATAGATTAGATAAGTAATAAGATATAGATTTTTATTTCTGTGGCCCAGGTTGAATCTAAGCTAGAGGACTCTGACAAAGGCTTCATCATCTGAAATGACAGGTCTTTGGTATCCTGCCTTTGAGAAGTGAAACAGTGGTCTTAGTGAATAAATCCCATCTACTGCTATAGGCTGAGGGCTGACCAACTAAGTAGCAGCTCTGTAGAAAAGAACCTGGGGGTTATGGTGGACGGAAAGCTGGATGAGTCAACAATGTGCCCTTGTTGCCAACAAAGCCAACGGCATATTTGGTTGTACTTGTAGGAGAGCTGCCAGTAGATCGAGGGATCTGATTATTCCCCTCTATTTGGCACTGGTGAGGCTGCATCTGGAATATTCTATCCAGTTTTGGGCTCCCCACTACAGAAAGGATGTAGTCAAATTAGAAAGAATCCAATGGAGGGCAATGAAAATGATTAGGGGACTGTGGCGCATAATTTATGAGGAGAGACTGAAGGAACTTCGCTTATTTAGTCTAAAGAAGAGAGGACTGAGGGGGGATTTGATAACTGCCTCCGACTATTTGAAGGAATGCTCCAAAGAGGAGGGGGCTAGGCTATTCTCAGTGGTAAGAGAGGACAGAACAAGGAGAAGTGGTTTCAAGCTGTAGCTGGGGAGGTCTAGGTTGGATACTACGATAAACTTTCTCACTAGGAGGGTCATGAAACACTAGAATAGGTTGCCTAGGGAGCTGGTGAAATCTCCATCTTTGGAAACTTTTAAGACCCAGTTGGATAAAACCCTGGTTGGGATGATTTAGTGGGAGTAGGCATGCTTTTAGCAGGGATTTGTACTAGATGACCTCATGAGGTCCCTTCCAGCTCTAATATTTTATGATTCTACGATTCTCAGTACTGTACAAGCAGAGTGGCCAGAGACAAAATGAACAGAGGGACTGGTCTGACCACACTATGAACCCTGAAATTGATCCCTCCCCTCAAAAGGTGTGTGGCACTAGGGGAGGCACATCCCATACTGTACGGATTCAAAACAGGATTCTTCTGTTCACAGGACTGTTGATGCCACACCTGTCTAGAAAGCATCATGTTTTCTGCAGTGGCTGGGAGATGAATGGGAGGGTCTAACAAATGTTTTTCCTCTCTAAGCTCCTTGATTCACTGAAATAATATTACAGCAGTCCAGAAGAAAATGATTGCAATAGAGGCTAAATACACCACACATTATGCCAACTATTTATTTAAGATTAGTGCTTGTGTTTATTCAGACAACTGTATTACGGGCCTTACCCTAACCCTGTGGGGCTCAGTGAAAGTCTCACTGGACTCTGCTCTAGGTACTATTAGTACTAGGTACTAATTATGCTCATAAATGGTTCTCCAAGGAAAGCTTTCTGGCTGTGTTACTTAGTTTTACAGTGGTTCCCTTGACACTTTTAACTTAGATGCCCAAATAAAGCTATATTAATATTTGCAGTGTCCCCCATGCTCCCTTGTATTACTATAGGGGTACTTAACACATCTGTGAATTCTGAGAGAACTTTATCAGTCTATCGAAGGCAAAAGCAGCAGGTTTATAAATAGTGATGGTGTTTGAATTTTCATACAGTGGCTACATCTAATGGTGTTCACTTATCTGACTGTAAACTACTTAGCTTTTTAGCCTTTTTTGCTCAGCAATTCCCTGGAAAAAGACTTTGCTCCTACACTGACCAAAAGACCATGAAATTAATGGACAGATTCAGACAGGCTTCAATCAGCTTTGGAGCCATCTGATATAGTGGTTTTCATTCACAGATCTCAAATAATGCAACTATCTTTAAGTATCTTTCTCCCCATGTCACCACTGTGGGAACTGAGGCACAGAGAAGTGAAGTATCCAAGGTCAGAGAGCCACTATGTGGCATTTATAGCTAGGATCAGACATGGAATCTCCTGACTCCTAGTCTACCAGATTGCATTGCCACTAAGATGCAAATATTCTACCATACCACTCAGGCAAAGCAAACTCTTGTATCAGCCACTGTTTCTTAACACCAAACAAGATTTTTCCCTGGGGCCAAGTCTACACTGCCATTGTCAGTTGGTTCTTTCTTCGATCACTGTCAGTAAATACCTGCTCAATCAATCCAGAAATCAATGTAGCAAGTCCACCCCCTGAAGAAGAGTAGCACTGAGTCAAAGGGACAGCATTTCCCTTCATCTCAGCAGAGTGGAGACGCCATGGTAAGTAGGTGTTAGAAAGTTGAAGGGAGGTGTGCAAGTTATTTTACAGAGCTTGTGAATCTCCTTTTGACTGCTGCTGAAAACCATAGTAGGGGTAGACCAGGCCTAAGAAAATTCATTCAGACAATGGAATTGTGCATTTTCTCTAAACCTAGGCAATTAACAACAACGCCCTTCTTTACCCATCATTTCTTTGCATAAAATTTAATGGAATAGAGCCACGCTCTCTGTGTGGAAGATGCTATGTACAAAATATTAATGCTGCTTATTGCTAAATTGATATTTCTTTGAAGACTTCTAATAAAGTCCCATTCCTCCAGAGCCTTAACCATGACAAACGTCAATAAATGTTATGAGTCCCTGAGGCTGAATATTAAAGGAGCATTAAAGATTAAAGAATGCACAGGTCAATTACTGAAACAAGTAAATGACTTTAGGAGTAATTATATACAATTTTGTCTTGTTTATTTTGCATTAGTTATACGTGTCCATAATCCTGGGTCCCCTGGGGTCCCTTACTGTTTGGGCTGAAAGAGTCCTCATCTCTCATTTAGTTTCAGGTGTGGTTCTCATGACCAAAAAGTGGATCTAAAAACAGACCTTCAGTACCTAGCATATCTGTTCTCTGGGTGAGAGTTTCAAGTCATATCTGTTCTGTACCAGCATAGCAGAACCACTTTAGCAGAAAAAGGGCAAGTGGAGGTTCTGTTCTGGTGCTGCATCAAGGGGCAGAACTGTCAAGGTAGGTTTTAAGGTTTATTCTTATTAGTATTGGTATCTGAAGCATTACTGCTACCAGGTTTTTAAAACTCAAGTGCGCAGTCATAGTTAAAATAAAGAGGCAACAATGAACCTCCACAAACACATAAATGGACATACCACTAAGACAGGATGGGGCAGAGAGTGAGTGCTGTTAGTACTATAGAACTAGCTGGAGATAAGAACTGCTTGCGCAGGGATTTTGCTCACTTTTTATTTCTTTTGTGTTCTCAGATTTCTCTACATTAGCAGACTATTTACATACCTCTTATGAAGTACCTTTGATTTCAGGACAGACTCAGCATCTCTTGTGTGGCTGTTTGCCTCTGATGTTATAGTAAAGTGTGCCTGTTTATAAACAAGGCTAATAAAAATAAAGATTTTTTTTTAAATGAAGCATGTATGTAGGATTTGGGGCTGCTCTACAAAGAGTAGGAGTAGCAAGCACTGTAATGGACATGCCATAATCTTTCTGTGCCACTAATATATGCCCAGTGTTACCCTGATGTTTTACTATACTCCGCACATTCAGCAGAAGCCTATTTCTTTTAAGTGATTTTGAGAAGCTGATTGATGCAGTCCCTGTTTTTCTCATATGTGTGTTTGTGAGAACCCGTCTGCCTCATGCCATGGGCTTCTATCTAATAAAGGATTCATAATGTACTTATTTGCCTCAACCATGACTTTCCACCACTTTCCTCTGCAATTTACTACTTTGTAGAAATTTAATCTGCAGCTGAAATTCACTGTATTATTAATGAAGAGTCAGTGCACAGCCATGCCATAATTAAACTACACGGCAAACCTTTCCCCCTCCCCAAAAAGAAGCCCAACCCCCCCAACACACACATTCAAATATCATCAAGAATTTGACTGAAATTCACTGAAGTTACGACATTTAGAGCCAGACTGAACCACAAATGCTTTCCAATGCCGTCTTGTCTGCTCAGTTATTGCACTGCACAGATGAGAAGTAGATCTCACACTTTTATGATGTCCAGGGGAGTAAACACAAACCACTTCGTACAGCTGAGCACACGCTCAGTTCCAAGCTGGGACAGAGATAGACAGCCTGTGCTGGTACACATAAAAACCTCCGTCCCTGCCCTTCAACTCTTGTGCCCTGACTGGACCTGCACCTTTGCAGTTCTGAAAAGGTCAGCCAGCTCTAACAGTGCTTTCTTGTTTTCAAAAACCTTGGCTCATGAGTAAATTGACTTTCGAACAAATTTCCGCTTCCATGTGTTATGCTGGCAGACCAGGTGCCAGGTCAAGTTAAGAGCCCAAGGCCTCACTGAACACTGACAAATATGTAGCTGTAAAACAGTCTGTCTCAGCTGTGTGTAGCATTGTTGTTAGGAATTGGATTTATATCATTGTCTATAGTGTTTAGACTTCATGAAATGTTTGTAAATTGCTGCCTGCATTAATCTCACTTAGAAACTCTATATCACATGCTATAAGGTAATATTTAATTCTTTGTTTTATAACTGTAAAATGTTTGTCCTGAAGCTCTGTAACTTACTGACCAGGAATAAAGTTTCACCTAATGCAAAATTCCTACAGAAGGTTATTATCTATGGACCATTAGGAAGCACTACTGAATCCAACTTGGCCATTGTGGAACCAAAGATTTTGTTATTTTTCTCCTGCACACCTCTGAAGAGGGTACATGCACAGCCCCATCCCATTACAGCTTGAACGCTAGCAAAAGGGAGTTAAAAAGAGAATTTATTATTCCTGTGCCACTTGGACTGAGGGGCAAAGATTTCTAAGCATAAGCAAGAAGTTCCCAACTGTTTAGCTTGGATTAGTCCTAAAAGATAAAGTTTAGGTTACGTTAATCCTAAAGACACATAAAGTAAAGATCATAAAAGTTTCTATTCTCATTTGGAATTTAAGACTAACTCATTTCTGTATGCATGTTACCTGTTTGTGTGAATAACTCCTTTCTTTTGCCAGGTTAATAAATCTTACTTTATTACAAGACTGGCTAAAAGAGTTGTCTTTGGTAAGGGATCTAGGTACAAGTGGCCTCGGCAAAGTGACTCGTCCTTGGGAACTGGAAGTAACCTGAATAATATTGTTATTTTTGATGTAAGGGACCATCTATCATAGAGGCAGGCTTGCCTGGGGTGGTAAGATAGACTAAAGTGCCTAAGAGGAATGTCTTTGATTCCATGCTGAATTCCTTATAAGGCTTTAAGAGTTCACACTTCTTATCTGGTTGGTGCCATCTAATTAGGGAACATACAACAAGTATGGGGCTTGTGCTGTGTTCCTGGACCATCTGCCCAGAGGTTGGTGCTTACATTTGTGAGCCACCCCCATCAACATGACATGTGGCTCACTTGAAATGGACCCAAACCCAAAACCAAACGTTCCCAAATGTTGGGCAAGACCATGATGTAACAACTAGTCCTGAGCAAAGAGCAGCACATTGTTAACCTTCCCCCAGGACAAGCTGGGAGAGAGATGCTGACTCAGAACATCACTAATACCCTGCCCAATGAGACTGTAAAGTGCTTCAGATCTATGAATCATGCAACAGGCACAGCCAGGGGTGTTTGCTGGGGTTCATTTTGAGAGGAAAGAGGGCAAAGCCTTGACTGGTCATTCCCAGTCCCATTGCACTGCCTTTTATCTGCCTGTGACGCTCTGGGGAGAGGCCAGAGTGGGAAGAGCTACTGTACAAGGTCCTCTTCAGGAGGACCTTCTGGTGTTGCTACTCGTGATGTTGACAGTGGTAGCATCCTCAGTTTGATACTTTGTGGGGATCCAGATTCATATTCCCCAGCTGGCCACTCCTTCTCTGTTGACCCTAACCAAACCCCCAGAGTCACACATTCCTGAACCCTAAGGGAGTTAGACCTGAATTTTGCCACATGGGTCTGCTCTCCACAGTCACCTGCATCTATGCTGCAGCTTCGACATACAGAGCTGGGAAAGAACAGAGAGGGCTAGTCTCGTGACTGTAACTGATGACAGTTGGGCCCAATAAAAAGCCTCTGTGGGCAGAGGCAGATCCATAATAACTGCAGGCGACTTTCTTAGAAACAAAAGTTAAAATACTGCAGCTGGAATCAATTTGGGCAGACCTTTTGATGGGCTGCAGGGCCTAACAATCACATTCCAAACCATCGTTCACATTAAAGATTCTCCAAGAAACACCAGAGCAGTCCTTTGCACTGGGCTGTCACACTAACAGAAGGATGACTGAAACACCCAAACACCACTATGGGGAACCTGGTGACTTTAAAGGAGAACTGCCTAATTCCCCATCATCTGTAAGATGATTGAACTGGAAGGATAGGAGGCTGTTACAGCGAAGAGAAGACAAGAGAGGGATCTTTATGGTTTGCCAGTACTGCAGAAGCCCTCAACTCATCCTTTGGACAAATAAATAAACATAGTTCTGCACTGTAGTAATTACAGACTGGGGGTCAAAAGTCGAATCAGAGAAACTAACAGACACTCAGATCCCATATCTGTGAGTTCCAACTGGCATGAAGGCACCTAAAACCAGTGACGGCAGCCTTCATGGCAATCAGAGCACCCAACTTCAAAAACAGGATGCTCAGACAGACGCAGCCACATGGGAGCACTGGACTGAGTGTCTCTGTATCAGAAAACATTTTCAGATTCCTTCACTGAACTCTCTGTGATTCTTGTAGGCTCTCACTGGCTTGTGGCAGTCCAGAGGAGAGAAAATTACTCTTTGCATCCTTTCAAGGGACTTACATGCCCATGAATTCAACTCACCAGATGCACAATGTCCTTTTGCAAGGCACAAGCAATGCCTCACCATTCAAGCCAACTTGACACATACTGGCACTGAACACAGATTAACTCTCTACATTTCTTAGGTCCTCCCCAAGACAACAGTGGGATATAGGGACACCAAGCTGCAGGAGACTGGGGAGTCTGAGAGTTGCAGATTTGAGCTTATCCAAACCTTGCTGAATAAAGTTTACAATAAAGCTGCATAGCAGGATGGCTCAGCACCTTAGGGTCTAACACAGGGAGAGCTAATCCAGGCAATAGTGGTTTTGCTACCTGGCGAAGACTATCAGGCCAGGAATCATAAGCATGGCGAACAAAATGGGGTTTATCTTGACCTTGACATGTTCACTGCTACTGTAACACAAAAGCCCTGAGATGAAGTTTTAGCACTGAGTCCGTGATGGGGTTCAGAAGCAAAGCACCATTTATTCATTAGACTAATATTTGAAACTGTTTCATTCTGCTTCAGTGCACCCTGTCCCTCTTTTGACCAAATCCCCCTGATGGGCCTGAGCTGTTAAAGGGGATGATGGGGGGTGGGGATGTAAGGCAGAATTTCTCTGGAAGAATGGAAATAGCAGGGAGCATAAAAGGAAAATTGTGGGATGTTCTCTCTGCTCCTTTCACATGGGACACTGCTGATATTCTTCCTGCGACTACACTCCTCCACATCCCACCTGTGAAAACATGAGCACAGTAGCCAAGAACACATATTTGTGATGATAACATCAGCGGGAAGGGAGGATTTAAAGAAACAGAAAGAAAAACAAGCGGAGAAAAATCATGCTGCTGTGTCCTACCAATCAGCAGGTTTCAATTAACTGTAGTGTGCAAAATAGTTACAACAGTATCTGAAATGGCCACTTATTATTTCTATTGCTACTGCACCTGGCGTTGAACCAACCACGACTGGACCTCCAACGCTTCTGGGCACTGTACGAATGCATAGCAAGAGAAAGTTCCTGCTCCAAAGAGCTTATGGTCCAAATAGACAAGGCGAATTGTAGGATGTCATGTCACTTACATTTTCATTGCCTCTGTTTCCATTCTATGACATTCCCATATTGTTAAATGATTGATATTTCTTTTCTACTTTACTTGTAACTTGAGAATTGGATTTTGTTTGGAGAACATTTTGGAAAGGGCACCTGGTGCAACCTTCATTCAGCTGCCTTGGGTTCATCCATTATGATATAGTCTTTATTTACAAGACTACATACTAACTTAATTAAAGATTGTTACAACTCATACGCATGCACAAGGGAGTGTGTGCACAAGGCAACCTTAATCCCAGCATTTCCTCTCTTATGAGAGCTTGCCTTTGTAATCTTACAACATTTTTAATGCATATTTTTGTATGTAATTTCTTAGGTTTAAAAGAAAAGTCTAACAAAGAGCAGAGATTCCATCATATGGAATCATTCTGATACTTAAAAGAACCATTATGGGGTTAGAAACTTTAGCTCCCTCACACTGACTTCTGCTATTTGAGCTAATAGAATAACCAATAGCTACAGTAGGTCATCAGCCTCTGTGCAGGCCAGCATACTTTGCAATGTGATTGCTGACAGCAGAAAAATGGAGAGATGCTGGAATCTTGGTTCCAGCTGAGGCTCTGGAAGCGAGCGTTTCCTAGTGGGCCAAGACTTTTCCACTCATTGCCTTCAAACATGACCCCTACTCCCCTGTCCGTTTACACTGGTCCTTCTCCCAGTCCTATCTTTTCCCCATCCCTTGCTCCCTTGTCTCATTGCCCTGCCAGTCCCAAGCCCTATTATTCAGATTTGTCTTCCTAACCCAGTGTCCATCCCCTCCACTTCCACTTCCCCTTTCCCACCGTTTCTTTTCCCTCTTGCCATTCCCAGTCTCACCAGACTCCTTTTCCTAACCTTCTCTTTTTCCTCTCCCCAGTCTCTTCTTTGTCCCTCAGTATTTGATTCAGATGGCTTTCTCCACCATGGTGTCCAGGTAAGAGAATACTGAATGCACAGGAGAGAAACTCCCTACTCTCCCTTCTGGTGCCTGCTGCTGACCTGGCCCAGTTCAGCCAGTAGCTGCCATAACAAGGGAGGTCCTTCTGCATAGCTGTAGTCCTGAACTGGAGAATGCTCAGTCTCTGTGGGAATGGCATATATCCAATTGGGAGAGCATTATGGGCTGTGAGGGGATGGAGCATGTTCAGTGAGGATGGACCCTTCAGAAATTTTAGCTTTAAGCTCTTGCAAGTCTCTATGAAGAAGGAGTGAACTGAAGTTTTCGAAAGGCTTATAACTTAGCCACTTTGGGGCATATTTTCACAGAGACAGCAAACATCACATTCTGCACATAAAGGTCACCTGCCTGTCAAATTTCAAGACTCTGCTCCAAAGAATGCAGGCACTAGAATATTTTGGAGAGCAAGCAGGAAAATTTTAACACTATATTTTTGCCCCCATCCTCAGCCAAACCATTTTGTCTGAAAGGTTTCAGAAACATGAAGCCTGAGACAGATGCCCAAGATGTAAAATTTTGGCCTGAACAGTTAGCCTGGCAAAGTTAAATGTTTAACTGAAAATAGGTTCTTATAATGGGAAATGTCAGGCAACCTAAATAATAGATAGTATTACCACTTCCTCCTATAATATGTACTTACATACTAAAAGACAGTCAAAACAGGATATATTGCAGAAGTAATTTTTCACTGAGAAGTTCTCAAATATGCTTGTGACACACCAATAATTTCCTGCAATATCCTGAATGAACTTATTTAATTAAGCTAAACCTTATTGAATTAGGTTAATACCTTTGGGTTTCATTGTATTGAAAATGCAATGGTGTGTTCATTACTGTGGAAGTGTCTTTATTTCCATGGGAAGGGTAAATAGGAGAACAGCAGGGGTGATTAGGCAAATTCATTTAAGTTGTGACATCTCAAGTCATTTCCCTGGAGTGGTTCACAAAGGATTCCCTAGGGATGAATAGAAAAAGAAAAGAGTTTTTTGAGAAATAGCCTCATTTTAAACTGTCTCAGAGTCTTCCTTCTGATTCACCAAATGGACAGGTCCCCTGACAGGTCCATAGAGGGCCCCGGTCCCTAAGGCAGAGCTGAAAGGACTGGGCCTACTGAGGCCCCATAAGACTGGAAGCTTGTTCTGGGCTGAAGCTCTCATGAACACATAACCATAAGGAACCCCCCTTTGGTGGGGATTTGAAGGGCTGTCCTGCCAGAGCCGAAGTTCAGGCTGGGATAAGCTTTGGTAAGTTTATTAGTAGAGCCTTGCAGATCTGAAGGTATCCGCTTCAGATCCACGGGTATCCACATCCATCCACAGACCCATTGTTGAGGATTGGAGCTCGGCTGCAGATTCTATTTTTATCCACCAAGGGTGCATTAGCAGCTGCTGCTGCTGTCTCTGCCACAGCTGCAGAGAGCAGTGTGCAATGTAAACAGCGCAGCAGGCAACAAAAGAAGCACTCCAGCCAATCCCACCTCAGCTCTGCTTGCAGTCTGCCAGCCAATCAGAAACAGTCACTCAGAGGGAGTCAGCTTACTGGCTAGTCCCGCCTCTGACTCAAGGAGCCCCAGCAGCCAGTCTCCACACTCCACCAATTAGCTGGTGATGGCCAGGTACAGCCCATCCCTTCCCTAACAGCAGGCCACCGAATCAGATGACTGGCAACTGCCACTGAACAGCTGAGTGACCTCAGCAGCTCCAGCTTCCCTAGCCCAGGCAGAACAACAGTTGTTGCGATCATGGCCAGGGGAAGCTCTGAACTGCATCTGGAGCTGCCAGCAACTCCCCCCCGCCACACATCCACAGCAAAGCTGTGGCAGCCAGAGCGGAGCTCTGCTCCTAAAGTCAGAGCAGGAGCTGCTGTGAGGTGGGGCTGGTGCCGATGCAGATGGACATAAAACCAGGCATTCAGATCCCGGATCTGATGCAGGCTGATACTGAGTGGATATGGATCCACATTTTTGTGTCTGCACAGGGCTCTATTTATTCAGGCTAGTCTGCACTGAACACCTATTGGTACAGCTATGCATCTGCCAGATCACCTGTGTAGGCTTGTATAGATGTGTTATGTCAGCTTGGAGGAACAAGGCTGTGTATACTGATTTTTTTATTAAACTGATGAACTTACATGAGCTTACATTGTTCAGTGGGCACAACTGAACACTGTCAGATGGAAGTTGCTAGGTTGCATCTGGAACAGGGGGTAGCAGTTAGTGTCATTCTGTTGAATAATCCAAGGAGTGGCTAGCTAGAAGCACTTACTCACTCAATGGAGCAATTTACATACTGGTGATTGTGCCCGAAGGGGGGTTATCACAGCAGAGCAGAGGCTCCAGGAGTGGGAAACTGGGGTGACACAGTGATTCACCAGACCCAGGGAAATGTCACAGGATGAAGGGACAAGGAATAACACAGAATAATACTGATCAAAACAAGAAATAATCACATTGCACATCCCATGGTGGTGTTTTATTCCAAATGTGGGATTAGATGGATGGTGAAAGGGAAAATGCAAATACGTCTGTATCTTTCACTGATGGCTTCAAAAGAGAAGAAGAATGTCATGAATACGAGTGTGACCACTAAAATTTTCTATAGTCTTCTGTTTGTATTTATTTGCCGTCTGTTGCCAGTGCTTTCTTTCAGTCATTTGGGAAGATTTATACAGTGTGTTTGTGAAGGATGATTGACTACAAGGAGTCTTTGTTGTACTATCTGTTGTAATTATTTTAATTCACACACATTCCCTTATAGGACTGACATCATAAACGCTGTTTTCTATAACAAATAGCTGTCAGGGCTGTCAAGCAGGTCTGCTTACTGTTTTATATCATTACAATATTTAATTTCAACTCTGCGTTCTTTGTCAAATGTTCTTAAGATTTCCTTTCCCTGCTAGTGGATCAGACAGGCACCTTTGGTTTCAAACAGATCACTCTTTTGGGATGAGATCAGGCCAAGTGGGAATTTACTGGATGATGCAGATGTATCAGCTGAGGATGCATGGGACCAGTTTTAACTTGGCTGCAGCGTACACATTCCTGCACACATGGGCGTTATTACCACCATGCTGGCTGGGCTTCATAACACACTCAGACTTGTACCTTCTGTAGTAATAAGATCACAGAGAATCTATTTCATTAGCAGACTTAAAATATGACCAGGAATTGATATGTGCAAGCAACAACTAATTCCTAGGCTCTTCTTGTATTTCTCACCTATCTGACTCTCACTCGCCTTTGTTAAATGAAAAGCATGGGATCAAAAATAAAACACTTTATAAAACCTTACAAGACAAATATACCACAGCACACTCTGTAGTGGTCTCAAATCACCATATCACAATAGAGTTGCTATGCCATTTTGAATCTTTACTTTAGAACATTACAGTTCTGTTTACACAGGGATGTTACAATGTTTGCTTTTGTTATACTTATTTTTTAAATTGTCAGCCACTCTTTTTAACTGACCAGGACTCATTCTCCTGGCAAGCAATCACTGTCCATTCAACCACCCACTGGTTTTAAGTATAATTTGACAGGCCCTGGAACCCTACTAATCTCAGGACCCCCTTCCTGTATTACCCAGGCCCCCTTCATGCATGAGCGAGCCCCAACTTAGGTAGGCATTTGCAACCACTTCTCAGTACCATAAGCATGGGTTATCACTCCATAAAAATATGGTTAGTGCTCCATAAAAATTCTGGATCGGATTCTGGACTCACACGCTGCTACCTCCACCCCTCTGCACCTCCTTGACCTTGATCCTGGCCTTGCACTCTGCCTCTGGGCCCTGATCCTGGCCTCATGCACTACCCCTTCACCCTGATCCTGGTCTCATACACTGCCCCCTCCACTCCCTACCTCACCCCAGCCTCACACGCTGCCCCCTCCATCCCCTACCCTCATCCTGGTCTCACACACTGCTCCCTCTGCCCCTCTACCTGGCCTCAGATGCTGCCCCTTCCATCCCCCTACCCCCAATCCCAGACTCTTGCATTGCCCCCTGTGACTTGGTCCTGGCATGAATGCAGAGGACTGGATTCAGTGATGTCTTGTAGTCCCTGGCCAGGCTGCTTCCACCCTGAGCACACATCTGAGCATGCTCAGGGTTGGTGATCTGAAAACTCCCCCAGCCTGGCTGCAGCTCCCAGGCCAGGGCAGGGCAGAACACGTGTTCCTCCTGATTTTTCTTTCAGGGGCCCAGAACTCTGAGGGGCCCCCAAATTTGTAGGCCCCAGAACTGCGTTCCTGGGCATTCTGGCTTACTTTAACCCTTGCAACCACCGCTCCAGAATTTGGGGCTACATTTATGCCTCTCTTTGATTAAAGATTATCCTGCCCTGCTTACACCTTTCTAATGATTTATCACTTTTATTTTTTTTAACTGATTAAAAGGACATCAAATAAGTTGTTCTGGGAGGTTTTACTCTGGTCTTTTATTTGTTTGTTTCTTTTAATCTTGTGAACTGAAATTTAAAATCAATTTGCAAAAAGTGTGGTAAAAATAACCTTTCAGATAAAATTTGGACTTCTGTGATTTCTCACTCATGTGCCTTTTGACAGATCACTGACTCCTTTTGTCTCTATTTGGAAGATCTAATATCATTTTAATTTGTCTCCCTCTGTTCTGGTTGAAAAGATAGTCTTCAGAAAATTCTCAAGTACAGATTGATGAACAAATTGGTCTCACTATCTGGAAAAACAGGCTATGTCTACATTGGCAAGTAAATCCAGATTAAGGAGGCTTAATCTGGACTAATTAAGACCATGACCTCACTAGACTTTCCTTAGTTTGAAGTAAGGAATGCTTAGTTTGAACTAGTTAGTACTTGTGCTTAGTTTGAACTAAGCACGATTTGGACTCAAACTAACGCTTAGTTCGAATTTAATAAGTTCAAACTAAGGTAGTTAGTTTGAACTAAAAACATGTTCTAGTCCAAACTAAGCATTAGTTCAAACTAGAAAACATTAATTCGAATTTATAAGCGCAAGGTTAGTTTGAACTAACAAGTTCAAAATCGCTTTGGCTAGTGGAGACATAGCCATAGATACCCACAACCAATTTTCTCTGTTTCAGTAGGATACCTGAAATCATCATTACATTGTACATAGTCTGCCAATCCATTTTTAGAGGATTTAGGAAAACATGACCTATAGGGAGTGCACAAAAGCCCAGTTTGATATTCTGAACAGCTGCTGTTTAGTGAGATATAAATATATATAAAAGGATTTACAAGTGTCTACCCATTTGCCCAGCATCTCTGAGCATCAGCTCCTCAATTTCAGAGTACTTGTTATGGAGTGAAGAACTGGCTATAATTGGCCTTTTAAGTCAGTCCATAACCCCTTTGGGGGATCCTATCTGAGCCACCTGGGATATGGTGCACAAGTTGCAGAAAGAAGTGACTGGCACGTAGAAGCATCTACCAAAAACAAATTTTTGCACTGCAAATGATAAGTCCTCTTTGCTGCCACTAATTTTGGGTCTACCCCACACTACATATCTGATGGGAGAAATTCACTCAATTTCTTAAGCACCCTCGATTTGCTATGCCACTCAATAAGAATCTTGGGGCTAAAATACTGCCCCTGCATTCCAACATTTGCTACTCAAACACGGAGAGCCTGATTTATCATTCAGCTATGGCCTGTCACATGCTGGTGTAACTTCACTAGGCACCTGTCTGCATAAACCCCTTAGAAAAATTTGACCCTAGCAGACTTGGCAAAGGTTACACTGGTGGACTAGCAAAATGAACCACTAAACCCAGGTTTCCTGCACTTCAGAACAGCACTCACACCACTGAATCATCCTGCTTCTCAACTGTTACCACCATTACTACACAGGGTGGTATTTCTGTGTACAATACATTATGGGGCAGTGTATTTATGTAATAAATTATTTTATTTTAAATCCTGACACGTAACAGTGATTTATGTTAGGAACCATTAGGAAAAGGATAAACAATAAGACAGAACAAACAAGGACTCCTGTGGCACTTTCAAAGACTAACAAATGTATTTATCACATGAGCTTTCTTGGGTGAAATCCAGCCCATATCTCTATTCAAACCCAAGTTAATAGTGTCAGCTAATGGGATGGTTTTCTCATTAGAAAAGGAGATTCCCCCTCTTTCAATCTCCGCACCTTATTTGTTGTTGTTCCAAACGGTTTGAATCAAAACAACTTGTTTGAACTGAGCTTACCCGTCACTAATTTATTTTTCCTTCCCTACTGTAAGTTTTCCATCTCAAGCATCTGATGAAGTGGGATTCCACCCATGAAAGTTCATGCAATAAATAAATGTTAGACTTTAAAAGTGCCATAGGACTCCTTGTCTGTTTTGCTGAATGAGACTAACACAGCTACCCCTTTGGAACTCGTCAACATTATGGCTATGTCTACATTGCTCAGCAATTTCTAAAAAACTTTTTTCGGGATAAGTATTGTATTTCAAAATAATTAGTCTGGGGACCACTCCTTGTCCCAAGATACCACGGCTTTTTTTTTTTTTTCAGAAAAGAAATTCTACGCCGCACTTTCTTTTTCGGAAAAAAAGAAAGTCAATGGATGATACGAGGAGGGCTTTTCGGGGAAAAAAGCCTTTTCAGTGTCCAGTGATGGCTTTTTTTCAAAAAAGCTATCTCAAAAAAGCCTTTTTTTGATATTGAATCAGGTTTAGCACTGCCGAAAAAGCATGCGGGTATTTCAAGATATCGGTGCACTTTTTCAAAAAAGCTAAACCCACCAACTTTTTTTGAAACAAAAAGCCTGTTTCAAGGTAGCTTTTTTGAAAAAAGCCATTGCTGGACATGGCAAAGGCTTTTTTTCAAAAAACACTCCCTATCTCATCCATTGACTTTCTTTTTTTCCAAAAAAGAAAGTCCGGGGTAGACTTTCTTCTTGGGGGGGGGGGGGGGGCGCGGCAAGATTTTGGGACAATGTGTTGTCCCCGGGACTGTTATCCTAAAATAGCATTTTTGAAAAAAAGGTTTTTCAAGATAATTATTTTGAAATACTTATCCTGAAAAAAGTTTTTTTGAAATTGCTGAACAATGTAGACATACCCATCAAGACAAAAAGTATCATTACAACGCTATCCAAGTATGCCAACCTGTGCTGTTCTTGTCATGCCATCTTAGAAAAAATAATTATTAGAATTGGAAAAGGTACAGAGAAAGGCAAGAAAAAATTATTGGGGGTACGGAACAGCTTCCATATGAGGAGTTTCTAAAAAGATGGAGCTGTTCATCTTAGAAAAGGGATGAATGAGGAGGGATATGACAGAGATCTATAAAATCATGAATGGTGTGGAGAAAGTGAATAAGTATTACTTACACCTTCACATAACACAAGAACCAGAGATCACCAATGGAAACCAAACTGAAAACAAACAAAAGGAACTACTTCTTCACACAACACTCAGTCAACCTGGTGAACTTATTGCTATGGGATGCAGTAAAGACCAAGAGTAGAACTGGCTTTGAAAGAGAATTAGATAAATGCATGGAAGATAGGTTCATCAGTGGCTGTTAGCCAAGATGGTCAGGGATCAGGGTCAGATTAACCAGCCCCGGGCTGCTCCCATTAACTGCAGGTCCCCCCACTGGGGAGGGGGACCTGGGTCCAGAAGGTGCTCCTGCCCCAGCACCACTCTGGCCATTCTCCCCGAGGGCTGGCAGGGGACCAGCCCGGCACATGTCGAGCCGGGGAAGGCTGCAGCGGAGTCCTCGCTGTGCGCGAGACGGCCTCACCCCCTGGGTGGATCAAACAGGCACTGGCCCAGCCTGCACTGCCCCCTGGGTGGGCCAGCCAGTCCAGGGGCGGGCTGCAGTGGTGAGCCTGGCCTCTGGCCCAGGCCCTCTCTGCCCCCCAGCTATAGCGCCAGCAGAGGAGGAGGACTCTGAGCCAGCAGGGGGGTCCACATTATCAGGGATTTAGGGGCTGGAGCCCAGGGCTGAAGCCCCTAAAGCCCCTTTGATAATCTGGCCCTGCCAGAGATGCACAGCCCCTTCCTCATGGTGTTCCTAAACTTCTAACTGCTAGAAGCTGGGGCTGGGCTACAGAGTTCAATCATTCCTGTTCTGTTCATTCCCTCTGATTCACCTGGCACTGGCCGCTGTCAGAAAACAGGACACTGGGCTAGATGGACCATTGTTCTGACCCAGTTTGGCTGTTCTTATGTTCTCATCCTTATTTAATATTTTAGAATTCCATTAGACAGAGACCAAGGCAATGAGTGCAGCATGGATTAGACAAAGAGATATAAATGGAAAAAGAACAGCATGTTAATAGCCTTCTACAAATCTGGGCAGTCTAGATTTGCCTGCACCTCTAGACTGGGAGATTTCTGGGGCAGGTATTGCCTTTGTGTAATTGTTTGTATAACGCCTAGCACAACAGACCCCTACTGGCTGGTTGGGTAAACTTACAGAAATAATAATAATTACAAATGAAATGAGAGCAGGAGCTAAACCCCTGTTTTTTGTGTATCTCCAATATAAATATATGATTTTGTGTATATAAACATACACATTGTGAAAAAAATTCCATATTCTAGGAATGTGCAGCTCTACAGTAAACATTTCATTTGCTCAAGCAATGAGACCTGAGGCTGCAGACTGTTATGAGCCTGACACATGCTCTGCTATTTGGAGCTTATCATTTAATTTAAAATAATGCATGAGTTTGGGGGCCAAACCAATGATCTAAAGCAAGCCATTCTTCTTTCCTCTCTCCTGCCTCTCTTTATTTCTTTGCGCTTGGTGTGCAGAGGTATAGAACACTGTAACCTTGCTTTCTGGCACAAAAGTGCTATAAACCATCAATAAATTTTACTGACTTTCCAGTGACCTTCATGAGGACTGGAAGAGTCACATTTCACACCAAAGATGGAGCTGTAAATATTTTATCTGTGCAGTAAACACTGTGCCGACAGCAGCACCTTACTCATTTTCCTGGGACTGCTCTGCGAACATTGCCACCTCGCTGAGGAGGAGATTTATCTGCTGCTTTAAGACGAATCTCTGCACAAAGGCGAGAGCTGCTCACAGAGAGCTGAGTATCTTATTCACAGCAGCCTCCTGTCAGTGGCAGCTGCTGCCTCATTATAGAGCAGCTCCCCAGGTTTTTGAGCAAGACAGCAGCCTGGATTGAATTAGAGTGGGAAACAGATTGCCCCCAGGCCATGGATGCTCATTGCTACCTCAGTGAGGCCCCGATCCAGCAAATCACTGAAAGATGCTCTTAACTTTAAACATGTGAGTAGTCCTGCCAAGGGAGCTTTCTCACATGCTTTAAGCTAAGGACGTGTTTGAGTGCTTTCCAGAATCAAGTCCTCAGTCTCCATACTGAAGTGCCCTGGTTCACTAAACAAAATTATTTTTTTCTGGAGTACTATATAATACATACATATTTTTCCAATCTTTTACAAGTTTAGTGGCATACATCACCAACTCAACCAGCAGCTCACATGGCAAGAGCTAACTCACTAACATGGATAGAGAAAAGTTAAACAAAATAGGAGATAGAGAATACAGGCCATAGCTCACATTTGGCAGCCCCACAACTCTTGGACTAGTGAGCAATCTGCTGGAAATCATGCAACAATCAGAGAAAAACCATTAACCTCAAACTGAAATGACAGTCTCCTATGTAGAAAGGTGTGTGTCTCTCATTTATATGCTGTACAAGAAACATCTGCATACTTACCTGAGTATAGCAGGTCTATGCCTAATTGTGTATAAAGGCTCAACACTGGCTATTCATGGACTCATGCTACTACACCATGTGTGCAATACCACTGCATGTGGTCTGTACGTATGCAGAAAAAGGTGATATCAGCTACCAGTGTTCTTGCTGATCCAAAAATACTACCCTTAAACAGGCAAAAGTAATACATTTTTGTTTTATATTCTTGGTATAAAGCCCAAATATGGTAATATAAAATCAAATTTAAAAATGAAGAAGCACAGTGCACATCCCTACTATCCCTATATAGGAGGAATAAATGTTACTTTAGGAAAATAGTTACTACCATTCCCGCAACTTTATCCTCCAAAAAGCTGGCGTACTAGCTCAGGTCCCAATTGATCAAAATGCTTAAGTAGATGCAAATCCCCTTGAAGTCAGGCTGTTAAGTGCTTTGTTGAATAATGATGGCCTTAAGCATATGTTCTACTGAAGTACAGCCTTGAAGAAGAGCCCATGTTTATAGGCTAGGATTCAGGAGCTGGCAGGTGTGACCTCAGTGTTTCACAGGTGTGCTTAAACATGCAATCTACGTGGCTGCTGGGGTGACTACGATATACAGAGACCTGTAGCCAACCAGGGCAGAGGCATGTCCTGCTCCATACCCTGCCCTTCAGAATGTTTATTGCTTGGCACTGGAAGGCCAAAGAGACTAGGAACAGAATGAGATACCAAATCTTTCCACGGGAGTTCAAAATGTAGACCAGCATAGCAGTGACCATAACCCTGCCAAAACCACAAGGCCTGATCCAAACCTCACTGGAGCGGATGAGAGTCTTTTCATTAACTGCATTAGGTTTTAGATCAGGCACCTAAGTTGACCACACAAAAAATACCAACATAGAGAACTAGCTGGGAGCTTCAGCAGAAAAACTAAGGATGACAAGGTGCATGAAGACTGAGTGCCATTGGGGTGCTTGGTACTCTGTAAACAGGAAGGAAAAGTGCTCCTGTGCCACAAGGACACTATAGAGCTAAAATCTTACAGCACAGATAAAAACTAGGCTACTCAGCCTCAGCCAGCTCTAAGGTGGCTCCTCCAGGTCAGAGCTGAGATAATGCTAGGACAGGAAATTCACACTGTTGTCATCGTCTCATGCTGTACTAGCTATTCCATGAGTAAACAGAGGATGACGTTCTCTACAGCTCTCTCAATTCACAGGACTGAATTAACTTTGTGTTTCGATTCCAGAATGTGTTCTTCTCCCCTGCCTTCCCACCTATTATAAATGATAATGAGAGGTGGACAGGCACACAGAGCAGAGAGAAGGCCAGATAAAAGGTCAGCGCTCTCAGTTGTTTTTATATTGACCCTAAGAACTATATTGGAACCATGTGCTCATTAACAATTGCTGTTGCTGGTTACCTTCAGGTACCAATTGCCTAGCTCCCATTAATCCAGCTGACTTAGACCAGCCATAGCCATTCATTTCCAGTGAACCACCATTTAAAACAGTTCCTCTCTTCTGAACATGGATCTCAATTAACAAAGAAAATTAGCCTCCTTTCTGCAAAGTCACAGGAAGATGGAAACAGAAGGAAAGAAGAGTGAGAAACGATTAATGACTGTTCCTCCTGCCAATGCCATGGTAGGAAGTTATTTCTATGGGATATGCTCATGTGATCTTAACAGAAGCTCTGTGCTCACTACCCCTGAGGAAGGCAAAAGTGTGTTGCGGTCCCTGCCCAACTGTGCTGAAGGAGATTGGAAAGAGGAGTCCTTTCCCATCCCAGCCATAAGAATCAACACTGTTACATGTAAGGTAGACCTGCCATGATTAAGTAGCTAGTCCCAGGACACATCAGCTATTTTGCAATATTCCCTTAATGCAATGCTGCAGCTGCCAGACAATCCAATCCAGATTCCTCACTTTTTTGGGTGGGGGGAGAAGGTGGCTATGTTATTTCTGGGAACAAAGTGAAATGCACACAAAATGGTTGTTACTCGACCTGTACTAACAGTGGAGGAACCTGTAAGGCTGGCCTGAGCTGTTTCAGCCATCCACAATCCCTTCTCCAGGCAATCCAACTACAACAGACAAACTGCTGGTATGTGCAGTGTCTTCCCCTCTTCTGAGTTATCGCCTTCCTCTAAAGCAAGGATGCTACAGGTAGCAGAGCTCCGAAGCATCTCCTGCTGTTCACTCTCACAGCTGTGTCCAGATCCCTTCTGACAAAGACCCAGGATCCCAGCGACCATGCCTTATCCTACATGCTGGCCAGTCTGTTCACTTCTAACTTGTGGGTATCGTTACAGGTCCAAAGCATTGAGAGTTTTCACTAGTACCAAAAACTATCCTCCCATGACGTGCAGGAGCACCCTAGGATCATGATGATGCTTAATCATTGAGACAGTTATACCACTTCCCCCTGAGACCTTCTCTGCAAGACATCCAGCCTCAGCCATCCCTGAACAAGGCCCTGGGTGATACAATTCTAGGCTTATTCTAGTCTGCACAATGTGCTTCTTTACTAACAGAAAGTGTAGCAAGGAAACTTAAGAGTAAAAATTCTCCTGCCATTGCAAAGGTTGTATTCAAATGTCATCTACCCACTTAGGCATCCAATCTAGAGCCTAGCAAAGAAGCACAGCATCCCACTATATCATTGCATTCTGCCTATAAAGGGTTAGTATATGAGAATAAAGAGTTAGTTCTTTCTAGCAAAGGCTCCCCACCCCCAATTTATTTCTGCAATTGTAATTAAGGTCCTGACAAAGTGGTTTAGCTGCCTGAGTCTTTTGTTCAATTTATTGATTAGCTATTTCTCAGAAGTTCATTACCATCCAGAGGCTGGGAATTGGGAATTGGGTATGTGAGGTTTTTCAAGGCTTCATCTCTGCTTCAGATGATTAAATGCAGCCACAACACATCCATCCTGCATCGAACGGCTCTGCCCAAGGTCAAACATTCATGCAAAATAGGAGTGCATATCTGCATGTCTAAATATCATCTGCATGAATTTCCAAGAAGACATTTTTACAGCCTTCACAGCAAGTTAAAACAAATGTATTTATGAAGGTATCTCAGGTCATCTCTTGATGTTCCCCATGCAATATCCTTTAATTAAAAAGATAATAAAAACCAAACAGCATAAAACCAACTCCTCGAACTGGGATTTGAGGATGAAATCACAACTGGTACTCACTGGCAAATCTCAGCAGAGGACCCAAGGGTCAACTGGTGAAGTGGACCTTTCATAACAGGAGTGAGGCACATGGAAGGGGAGCTGTAGAGAAATGTGCAACCCCCACTACTTGTGTTGCACTAGTGGTGAAAGAATTTTAATTCTGCAAGTTCAGTATTCAGCTCCAAAGAACAAAACATTATTTTTCTTCTTAAACACTTAAAGCCGTGTGCCCTAAACTTAGTGCATTGTGCCAAGGTAGTGCAAGTAATGGGTGGTTTTACTTAACTGAATTACTGCAATGTCTGGGCACGCAGTGCACTACACGTGCAATTCTACTACTTTGCTGACATGCCTCAGCCTGTTTCTGCAGGCGCCTGCTCTATTGGCGGCTCAGTCTTAGCAGCTCATCTTCAATCTCAGGCTTTTCTGCCAAGCCCCTCAATCAGCTGGTATGTCCAGGTGATTCCTGGGGAGGCTGGCAGTGGTCCCTTCAAATCGCAGTTGAGATGCATCAGCAAAGCAGTAAAATTCTATGCCTGACATCCCACCCTTGCGCTTGTGGACCACAGTGTTTGGTACGTCAGCTTTCCTCTGTTTGGGGATGAACACTAGCATTTGCACAATGGACTGAGCACAAGAGAGAGGACCTGCTTAATGTGCTGGCTTCTCCTAAATGTGAAGAATTTTAAAAAAAAATGCTTTCCTTTCTTTTCTAATGAATGCTGTGTTTGTGAAAACTCTGGAGAGTGAAATCCAGTATCTCACGGACCATAGGAAAGATCTGGCTAAATCAGACCAGTGTGCCTACCGTAACATCAGTCTGTTGTCACGAAAATAGATTGGGATGGGGGGGGGTAACATTTTCAAAAAGGCTTAACCCCTGTTTTCAAAATTGACATAGGCACTTTGGATGCTAAATCCCACTGACCTTCATAAGTGCCTCTGTCATTTTCGAAAATGAGGTTTGGGCTCTTAAAACATTCAAGTGATTTTGGAAATTTTACCTGTAATAAATATAGCATTATGATTTTTCTGCCAGATCAATAGAGATGAGAAAAGAGGGAAAGGGGACTCTACCCAAATTGTGCCCACAACTCAGAATAATTAGACATTTCTTCTGAAATTATCAGCAGGGATGCAACTAACCTTTATTTAGACATGCTGTCATAAGAATTCAGAGTCCACACCACACTGAGGTGAACAGAGACTGTTCACACTTCTCATGGGCATTGTTTATTTCCACCACTGGAGACTCAGCAAGACAGCACAACATTTGTTCATTTTTTAACTGTTCCTTCTGCAGTTCTTAGGGCCAGTAAAAATATTTTAGAAAGAACTAGGGCCTAGCAATGAGGGAAAAATCTTGGTTTTAACAACAAATGGGCCTGATAACATGATGCATTTTAATACAACTAAATCTAAATATATACATCTATGAACAAACAATGTAGGCCCTACTTATAGGATGGAGGACCCTATCCTGAGAAGCAGTGACACTGAAAATGGTTTGGAGGTCATTGGAGATAATCATTTGAATGTGAAGTCCAAGGTCAACAGTGTGGCCAAAAAGACTAATGTGGTCCTTGAAAGCTTCAACAGGGGAATCTTGAGTAAGAGCAGAGAGGTTATTGAAGTTCTGTTTTAAGTGCTAATGTGATAGCTGCTGGAATACTGCATCCAGATCTGTTGTCCACAGTTCAAAAAAGATGTTGATAAACTGGAGAAGGTGTAGAGAAAAGCCGCAAGAATGACTAAAGGATTAGGAAGCAGGACCAGACTCAAGGAGCTCAATCTATTTATTTTAACAAAAAGAAGATTAAAGGATGACTTGATCACAATATATAAATACCTCCATGGAGAAAAAACATTTGATAATGGGCTTTTTCAGTATAGCAGAGCCGACATAACAAGATTCAATGGCTGAAAGTTGAAGCTGGAAAAATTTAGCCGAGGCATAACATTTTAACAATGAGAGTAATTAACCATTGCAACAATTGACCAAAGGCTGTGGTAGATTCTTTATCACTGGCAACTTTAAAATCAAGATTGGTTATTTTTTGTAAAAGATGAGCTCTAGTTCAGAAGTGACTATTTGGGGAAAGTTTTGTGGCCAGTCTTATACAAGAGGCCAGCCTAGACCAGGGGTTGGCAACCTGTGGCATGCATGCCAAAAGTGGTGTGCAAGCTGATTTTGAGCAGCACACAGGACCCTTTCCCTGCTGCTGACCCTACTGCAAGGGAGAGGCTCCAGAATGCCCACTGACATGCTACTGGGAATGGGCTGCAGACCCATCCACACACCCCCACTGCCACCACCACCATGCCACTGGGAGGGGTTTGCAGAGTCTCCCACATTGCCACCACACCACAGCAACAGCTCCCTCTCTCCCACTGCTGGCACTGGCAGAAGTGTGGGGAGAAGATTTGGGCACAGCCCTTTGGAAAGGTTGTCGACCTCCAGCCTAAACAATTACAATGGTTCCTTCTGGCCTTGGAATCCATGACCAAAGAAGAGTAGCAAAAGAAATTATAGCACCATGTGAAAGGTGAAGGGATGTATAATTTACCGAAGCTCTTTTTGAGAACTGTGTTGCCCAGAGGACTCCATAGACTGGTAGACCCTTTGCTTCTAGGTTACCAGATGAAATATGGCACAGCTTGGTAAGGGCCAATGGTTATCAGCAGGTCAGGTGAAATGAGCTGGTGATCTCAACACAGGTAGCAGATGTTCTTAACACCACTACTGACCTCCTTGCTAAAAGCATCAGTTGAAAATGGCTAAAGACTGAATAATTAATAAAGACTAAACTACCCCTTCATCCATAGGAGATACCTGAGATAAAGCCCTTTGGCTTGGGAAATGGCCTGGAATACAAATAAGAACATGTTCTTTCTTGAGGCTTCCCGTGTTTCTTATTCATATATATAGTGTGTATATTTTACATACGATTGATCCCAGTTCCAGATGGTGTCAAGTAATATGACAAAAAATTAAATCAACTCTTAGCAATAAGACACATTAAGAAAATCTCACTTTCCTTCGCTTGAAAAATAACTTATTTCTACTAACCCAGAAGTCTGAGCAAAGAAGTGGGCTTTGCAACCTTTCCTGAAGGTCAACAAATCTTTAGTGTTGAGATGGTCATAAAGCACTGCACAAACAGCTTCCAGGGGAGTTTTTCCTCTACCCTGACAGCATTTGCAGAAGCCTGTTCTATTTTGAAATATTACGGAGAGTGTTTTCAAGCTTCAGAGAAATTTCGATGTTGAGTGGAGTCTGGGACAAAGATTTAGGGCTGAGATTTTCACAGGAACCTACGGGAGTTAGGCACTCAATTCACCATGACTTTCCAGAACTGGATAATCTTATCCTATATTCAGATTAGCTTGCTCATTCTCAAAATATTCTTCTAGGCCCCTTCATACTTTATGTTCTGCAACTTGAACAAGTAATTATGTCATAGGGCCCCAATCCTCTAGCATGCAGAGTGCTCTTGACTTTGAAGTCCATGAGAATGAAGGGAATTCAGCCCTTACAGGATCAGATCATACTGCACAATTCAGTCATTTCCATAGCAACTGACTGATATCACAAATGCAGGTTTATCAATCTTTGGTGCGATTAAGGTGAGGAAGCAAAACGGGAAGCCCTTTAAAAAAAAGGGTGGATGGGAATTAACATAGAAAGAGCTTACCAGCTTAGCAAATTGTTCTTGGTCATAATGTTTTTTCCTTTCAGGTTTGTCCCTTTGTGAAAGACCTCACTTTTAAGTCAAGGGCAGGAAAGACTAATACTCATATAGAACTGGATTTCTCTTTATTTGGATATATTATTTCTCTTTCCAATCATTCATTTTTTTTAAAATAAACATTGTTTACACTCAAGCCAGGCCATTTCCTGCTCATCTCTCCTTTTCCACCCAGCACCCGCGCTTGCAGCAGCACAATTATTTCCATAGTGACAGACTTGTGATCTTAGACATGTTATGTACAGGACAGGGTTACAAGCTTGCTGATCAAGAAGCTGAGCAGATGGGTTTGTCTTGGGATAAAATGCTGGGTTACTGACAATCAGCAAGGAAAAGAGGGGAAGTTGCTTTTCCAAATTCTACCCCTTCTCTTCCTGCCCTCCAAAGATTTTCTGTACAGTTTTCTTCCCCTACCCTAAGGGTCCCTTGCAAGGAACATAACTAATATCATCACTGAGAATAATAGAATTGATAGCCCAGACTCAACACTATAAATTTAGCTATTACATTCCTGATGGGAAAATGAAGAATGAAATGAATTGAGACAGAATATTTGTCTTAATAATTGTCTCTTTTCTGCGGTGTATGTGTTTAATACATCTGTGTATGTAAATACATGTACAGATATATAAAACTGTATACATGTATTATAATTAGGCATTCACCTGTGTGTTTGCTTTTATACACACACACACTTATACCTAGTAACAGTTTTTTAGTGTGCACATGCAGCAAGAAAGCATCTAAAATAACAAAGAAACAAAACTCTACCAGACAATAGAAATTCTGCTGCTGTACCATACCAGAACTGGTACATGCAGATAACCAATGATTCCACATCACAAAAAAAAACCAAGTGGCTTCTTCCTTGGCCATTCGTCATCTTTTGGGTTTATTTTATTTTTGCCAGGAAAGTAAAAGCTGAGCCAGCAATTCACTGGTCTAAGCTGCTGCCCTTAGGCTATGATAAAAATTCTACTCATGACTCTAACTGAATTCTCCCCACTAACCCCAGACCCAACTGCATCTCCCCTCCCCACACACAAACTCTCTCTCCTCTGTCGGTGCAGAGTCATCCTCATTATCTCACCCTGAAAGCATCATCCAAAAAAAGGGTGCATGTCCAGGATACGATCATTTGTCATTTAGATAGAGTATATGATATGAACCATGGCAAACACTGTAATGACTAATTTCAAACATTTATTACAACACTTGAGAGACTTGAAAGCTGTCCCTGCACTTGATTTTAATAAATGCAGTCTTGAAGCAGCCGCTTATCAAAGTGACACAAATTGTGTGGTAAATAGATTATGGCACAGCTGAAATACTGGAAAATGAGATCAGAAATGCTCCTACTTTTCCATTTAAAACACCATAAGATACTCCAACCTGAGTGGACGCTAGAACACTACATGGGCAGATCTTCCAGAAATGAGAGGAGGCCAAACCACAGGGAAATTAATGCTGAACCTATTTGACTGTAAATCATTTACTCGTTTGGTGTGTGAACATTTTCTTATGCATTAGCTGGTTAGGGTTTGCACATTCTAGGAGTGAAAGAAGCCACAAAGGCCTGGTCCGCACCTAAAACTTTGGTCAACCTAGCTATGTCACTTAGGGGTGTGAAAACCGCACACCCCTGAGAGATGTAGTTAATCCAATGCAAACACTGGTGCAGGCAGCGTTAGGTGAACAAGAGAATCCTTCAGTTGTCCTAACTTGGGGATCAGCAGCACAGGCTCAGTGAGCCCTGTGGCTCTCTGAACGTCCCCTTCTGGAACTGGTTCAGTGGTTTCACCGCGGTTCCCTAGCACTCATTGGGGGTGAGGGTATGTGGGAGGTGTGCGCTCCATCCTTCCCTTCCTCCTTTTGCTGGCATGAAAGAGCAGCACTGCTCCACCTACCAGCTGGCCCTCCCTCCCAAAAGCGGCCGGCGGGGAGCTGGGCCTTGCAGAGATGGGACCCTGGAATGGCCCCTCCACAGAGTTCAGGCTGCTTCTACTTGGCCACCCCAGAGCTGAATGGGCCACTTTTTGGAGGGACGGCTGGCTGATAGGCGGAGCAGTGCTGCTCTGCCCAGCAGCGGAGGGAGGGAGCGTGCACTGCCTGTACACCCCCCCCCCCCCAACCAGCATTAGGGAGCCTCAGCTCTGGGTCATGCGGTTGGGGGTGGGCAGGAGGGGAAAATGGCTCTTCTCCCCACCTGGGTTGCCGGCCCCTGTCCTAACTACTGCTTCTCAAGGGAGTGGATTAGCTACAGCAACAAAACCCCTTCTATCGCTGTCGCAAGTTACCACTGTAGCACAGCTGCTATTTCGCTGTCACATTTGGGGTTATGTCTACACTGAAAAGTTATTTCAGAATAAGAAGGCTTATTTTGAAAAACTTTTCCCTGTCCATGCAGGCATTTTGGTATTTTGAAATAAGCACTTCAGTTTTTTGAAAAAATGAAGCAGTATTTCAAAATAGTAAAATCTGCTTCTATTTCAAAATTGGACATATTTCAAAATAAGCCATTCCAAGCTGTGGAATTGGCTTATTTCAAAATCATGGGTAAGGAACCCCCAGCAGGCTGGTTTCCCCACCAGGGCCTCTTTTCCCCTCTGGCTGGCCAGGGAACCTCAGTGGGCTTGTTTTCACAGCCGTGAATTGACCAGGCTCTGAGCCGCTTGCAGGGTGCCGCAAGCAGCTCAGAGTCCTTCCTCCCCTGCTCCTATTCCCCCCAGCCTTAACAAACGTGGCTTGGGGGGCAGATAGGCACGCCTGTGGCAGGTGGTAGAAGCAGCCCTGCTGGCGTTCCCTGGCTGGCCAGGAGACAAAGGAGCCCGCTGGGGGCTCCCTGTCCCCAGCAAGGAAACCAGCCCACTGGGGGATCCAATTCAAGCTGGAGAGTCTAATGTAGACTCTCTAACTTGAAATAATAATGCCTACCTTATTTTGAATTAGTAATCTTGTGAAGACTCACTAATTCAAAATAACTATTTTGAATTAAAATCTAAATAGTTATTTTCAAATAGTTAAAATTTAAATAGTTATTTCAGTGTAGATATAAGCCTTGTAGTATAGCTTGTACCTGGAGGGAGACTTGCAGACACCTTTCAGCCCCAAACCTAGAAATAAGACTACCCCCATTCATGTGGCCTATCACATTAACAATGAGCTAGTGATCTTTCAAAGGCGCTAAGAGCTCACAGACCCCATTGGCTTTCCTGGGAAGACACAAGCCTGAGCACGGGTAAAAAAGAAAAAAAAAATCAAGCCATAAGGGCTAAGGCAAGGCAATCCAAAAGATAAGAAGAGCCATTGGTTAAAAGTCCTTCCATAACCAAGTGTTTTGAGAGCCACAATGGGTGTAACTTCATGGTAGAGGGTTGGGGAGCTGGGCCAGCGTGCCTGTTTCAGGGTGCTTGGGTAGGGGGGAGCCCAGAACCAGGATTGGGCCCCCTGCAAGGTCCCCCCGTGGTGGTAGGGGATGCCTAGACCCAGGAGCAGGATGTCTGTAGGGCTCCCCAGGGGCAGGAGTGGGCCTGGAGGCCAGAGCTGCAAGGACGCAGCCAAAGAGCCACATATGGCTCCAGAGCCACAGGTTGCAGACCCCTGGGCTAAGGATTTGCATACATGAAGACAAACAGGGTATGTCTACACCTTCCTGCGGTTCTTACAGCTCTGGCAAGGATTCAAGCTAGCCACCCCAACTCAGATCCAGGGTGCTGGGTAACCATTCACCCTGCTATTGTTAGTTTACTAGCTGGAGCCTCCTGGAGTGATTCGTGCTCCCAGCTGCAGCACAGACACACCCACAGAGATCTAGGATGCTTTTACACATTGAACTGGGGGAGTAATTCCCAGCTAGAGGAGAAATACCAGCACAAATTCTGATTGAGCTAGTGTGCTAAAAATAGCATTGCCATGGCAAAGTGAACCTGAGAAGCCCTACTGCCCCAAGTATCTCCCTTGAAGTCTTGGCTGAGCCCAAAGTGTGGACATATCCTTAATGTGCAGCAAGATTGGGTGTAAATTTCCAGCATGCTCGATTGCCACACATTAACTGGCTAGGTGGACCCTGGTTCTTTAACATGCCTTGACTATGGAATTTTAGTGTGTGAAGTAGCAGGATCCACGTGGCTGGTTAGTGCTTGACAAGCTAGATGCAGCGGTTTTCAAACACTGTGTCGGGGCACATTACTGTGTCACCACACAGCACTAAGTGTGTCACACAGATCTGCGGAGATGGCTGCAGGAGGGGGTGGGCTGCTGTGCCCTGCAAGATCATGATGTACTGCCAAGTGTGTTGCAACCTACAAAAGGTTGAGAACCACTGATAGAGAGCTGTCCATGTATGTCTGCATGTGGATAAACACTGGCATTTTTAAACAACAGCCACTGATTTTACCAGTCCAGCTTCAGCCAGATTTCCTGAAGGTGATGAGCGTTTGCAGTTCCAATCAAACTCAGTGAAGCCAATGCGGCTCAGCGCCTCCAGGGGGGAAAATATTCTGTATCAGAGGCCACTTCTGAAATTATTGTCCAAGGCTGATGATAAATTCCTAAGAAAGAGGGTTTTTCCACTTGCAGAACTAGAATGAATATGGCTACCACCATGGATAGCATGGCATAACAGTAACATATTACTGGCTACTAAGTGAATTTATTTTAGATCATTTATAGGTTTTTGCCCTTTACTGACAATAAGTAAAACAAACAGATTTCACAGCTGGATGTCTAGCTTTTATTTGCTATCTTTCCTCTCTTCTTGTTTCAGTTTCTGTTACAATTTCTTTCTTTATGGGCACCTATTATGACAACCTGCGTGAGTCATCACTCTTGCTCCTTGCTCTTTTCCATGTGCTTTATTTCTTTCTGCTTTCTGCTCTTTATGTCTCACAGATTGTGTTCCCTCTTTGCATCTTCGCCTAATTCTCACCCTTTTGATTATTTCTAGTTTTGCTTCCTTTTTCCTCCTTCTTTTCCTCTCCAATTCTCTGCCCTTTTGTTTTTTCCCCACTTCCATTTATTTCCCTAGTTCCAGTTTTTTACTGTTACCCAGGTCGAAGGTATGGGTATTTCACTCAGTGTAAAACATAGGATCAGGTCATACAGTAACAGCAAATCAGAGCAGTTGTTAGGTTCAACCCATATTGTAGACATGATCAAAGATCAGTATCAGATTTGGGGGGCATTTATTTAAAGTGAAACTGAATGACAAGGTTCCCTTTGAGATTCAGTTTCCAGCTTTCTTTATAATGTTAAAACAAGGCATGTGTGCACTAATTTTAATAGAAGATCTGTGGCTAAATCCCCCGCACTCTCTTTTCCTTTTGATACTCCATTCATTTGAAAAGGATACTGCCTAGGATTTAGGCTGCACATTTTGAATATGTAAAACAGACTATCCCCCATCAGATATTCTTTTGCTTTATTCAAATAACTGAAACACTTGCTATGGCTTTTACAAATCCGGGGAAATGTGTTTACAGAATCACCTTCTAAAAAGAATTGGAGTCCCACATCATGGCTTAGAGGATTTTCAGCAGTGGCTATAAAACTGTGTGCCTGCAGCAGCAGCAGGTCACTTTAATAAGTAACTATATTACAAATTTCATATTAGAATAAACAATTAAAACTAGAAGAGAAAACAGATATGATCCCTCTCCATACACATAGAGAGAACACATCCCTCACCCAATCTTGTAAAATCCCTCCTTTTTCTTTTGTTCTTGCTGGTAGGCAACTTCTTCATAAGACCACTGGAGGAATTTTGCAGTTTCACATGTATGAGAGAGGAAAGGAGATAAAAGCTCTGAACCTCCATCAGCATTTACATGCCTGTCAGTACATCATCTGCTTAGCTCTACTACCATCTTCATTCCTATTGAATGCAGAGGGGGTTAGACCCTTGTTTTTCTGGCTCTCAAATGGCCCAAGTTACAAATATTTTTGAGTGTTTTCTTTATGGGAGAGAAAAAAAATGATTCCACCTGGCAAGCCTTAAAGGCTGAGGGATGCCTCTGACACACAAAGAACCCCAACCCATGTGTTTTCTCTGGTTTTCTCTCCAGTGCAACAGAAAAGGAAGGAGCAAGGACTGAGTTAGCGATGTGCTAGCTACCAGACTCCAGAATGTGTGTGTCATCAGCTTTGCCTCTTTTTTGCAAGCAAAAGCAGTGATACAAAAAGATGAGCAGTCAGCAGCACCCAAGAGCTCTTGGAGACTGGAGTGTCTTTGACACCCCAATTCGTGCACCTAATCACACAGCCGAGCCCTTGGATAACAGCAGAACAAATGCACTTGAAATGGAGGGACCTGCTCTGGCTCTCACTCCGGTTGCTGGCAATATCTTGGTGATTTCAGTGGGAGCAGGATCAAGCCCCTATAAAAGGAATAGGGGTGTGAAGAATGTGCTGCATTATTGACTTTGTCAATACGCTCTTCTAGACCCATTTCAGATGCATGGCAGATGGAGTTAATTTGCCAAAATAACTAGTATGCTCTTTATTGTTCTGTGGAAATGCCACATTGTGCATAAGCTCAGAGCAAGCACCTGCACAGTCTAACCAATGAACACCGCAGCCTGCCCCCCCCCCCCCCAACTATTATCCTCCCTTGTGGGCTCACACTCATTTCTAGAGTGGAAGCTCTTCAGGGCAAGGACTTATTTCTATTTGTGCCCTACATATCCCCCATGGAATTTTAATAGCTCATAACAACACAAGTAGCCATGGAGTCTGAACTGCAATGTTTGAATTTAGACCCAAATAAGCCCAGAGTTTGGCGATCAGGGCCCTTCCCTAACTTAAATCTTTAAAACTTTTGCTTTTTGCTGTAAAACAGGCAATTCCTAATCTATCTGTGGTACTTATATGGTCTACAAGCAGATTATTTTTGTGCAACACTGAGGCAAAAATGCTCACTGCATGATAGGATGGCTGATTTCAAAAGCAAGTGTAACTCATAACATGACAATTATCTACATAGCATTTTTCATCTATAAATCATAATCTGCTTTAGAATACTGAGTAAATATTATCATCGTCATTATATAGGGGAAACTGAGGCACACAGCAGTGCAGTGACAGAGGGCAGTCCTACAGCAGGTCAGTGGCAAAAGTAAGACTACGACCCAAGCCTCTCCTCTCTCAGTGCAATAGAATAAATGTCCAGTTTCACTGTTCCTAAATAGTAAATGGAGCTTCTGGTTTTGACACACCTTTCGAACTCCTGATGGCTTCCAAGATGTTTTTGGGGAACTATTCATCCACCTCTAATTCAAATTACAAGGCTATTTAGTAGCTATTATTTGATGCCATCATGGCTCTGCAGAGACTTGGCCCAAACCCTGCCCCTTGCCTAGATTTGCTATTGAGCGCAAGCCCCGACCCTGGCAGGAGGAACAGCACTTTGATGAGACAGACTCTTGCACAGAGTGGTAGCCATGGCAACGGGTTTTTGCAGAGCAGGAGGCATATCTGCCAAGGCTCAGAGATTTGCCACTTGATCACATGGATTTCCATCTTCTGAATGTGCTCACAGCACACAAAATCCAGGCCTCGCCGCAGCCTTAGAATTCTTCATCTTTGGAGGTGCAAGACTGAAGAAGGAGGCTGAATACCACACTGGGTACAAAGGGGCTAAACAGAATACAGTTAGAGGGTGAAAAGACGAGCCGTCAAAACTAGAGCTGGACTCCTTTTATTATATTGGGGGTGGGGAAATCCACAATGATCTAAGATACGAGAGAGAAGGCCTCTAATCCCCCCTGCAGAGTCCTCCTCAAATCAATCTCTTTCCTGATCAACTGGCAGACCAGCCATTGTAGTGGGGGAGAAAATTATGTGGACACTTCTACTGTCTTTTACTTAGAGCTGGACACATCAGCTGGCTTCGAAGCCCAAAGAGTTCAGGGTGTTTGGATCCGACCAAACCTAGGTGTAATGCTATTGCTTATGAAAACAGGACTCTGAATACATTGGCTGGACCTTGGGCAGACTGCTAGCAGGGAGTAGTCAAGTTTTTGGAACACCAAGCATGTCACTCTGTAGCCTCAGTCATCACCTGCTGCCACCGCGGATATCCCAACCCAGGGCTCCCATGCAGCTCTGCCAATGCGTCTTAATCCTGGCCAGCAGCAACCCTGGCTAGAGTGGCATGACTTACTATCCAAATGTGAAGCTGGGCTCAGTGAAAAAGCAGAGCAGACAGGCTCCAGAGGAATAGTCATCTAGTCTGCCTCTGCTGATAGGAAGCTAGACAGGACATGAAGCCTGAAAGGGGTGTGTAAGGAGGACGAGAGGGAGGATGAAAGAGATGTCTTCAGGCCTTCTGCAGAAGTGGCAGAGCCTGGAATGGAAGAAGTGATGCCCTAGCATTCTCTAAAAGAGTTCTGCATCTGAGCGAGCGCTGCAGACGGCCAAAAAGATGGTGCTCCTGGAGCAGGTCGTAGAAGGTAGAGTGAGTGTGTATAAAACATATCCCAGCAAAGCAAAGCATAGGAGCCTGTATGAAGACCTGGAAGAAACAGCCGTATATTCAAGAACAAAAGAATTAGATAAACAATAGCATTTGCCACCAGAAAGTGCCATTTTTATTCTGGAATGCCTGTTTGTGTATTCCACCAGAATGATGAGCAAAGTTACTAGTGATTGATGTGAAAACTCTATGTGCTCTTTTGTTAGGTGACGAGCAGAGGGGGAAGTATATGTTAAAGTACAACTACTCATAACCTCTCCTGCTGAGGATCAGCTCAGCTCAGCTCAGCATCAAACTGCTTTGCTCTGCTGCAGTTTCCACTGCTTGAGCCTCTGAAAGGCCAGAGATAGACAGGTGTACCAAAGAGCAGAAGAAATCACAGCATTGAAGAGTAGTTTATGCAGTGGCTGTGCTTGTGCAAAGCAGTCTGCACTGTGCAGACAAGGACAACAGAAAGATACAACCACACAAAGCTTGTTTTGGGATGAGCTCCTGTATATGTTGGAGCTCACTTTGGTTTGGAAAGGCTTCCATGAGTTCAAAGGTTAATGTCACCTTTCTCAGGTTTTCCTCCCCGCAAGCAAGCAAATCCAGAGAGTCTTGCAAAACTTTTAAACTGGGGTCAGGTCCTCCACAAAGCTTAACCTACAGCTGTCTTCAGAGCCACAGCTTGCTCTCTATGTACCCTGATTCTAGGATTCCTCCCGTACCTGAGAAACAAAACTACTCTGCTGTCCCCATTGTCAATCTTCCCTTGAAGCGCTTCCCCTTTGTTACCCAGCTCTGCTCTCCTTTCCTCTTCAACTCTGGGCTGGAGCAATTCCACCACAGAGCGAGTGACTGCTCTTCTTCCATTCCCCACCTCGATTTTCTCTCTCTTTTGTGTCTCCACCCCGACCAAATAGCATTGCCAATGGTCTGCAAAATTTGACATGGGAGTCCAGTAAATCAAGCTGCTCTCTTCATTTCTTATCCATACTAGTGGGGAAGCTTCCAGGTTAGCAGTAGCCCCTTTAAAATGCACCCCCCTCTCTTGGTAGCCAAAGGTTCACAAATTTTAAAAATAGCACCCCACGGAGCAAAGTCAGGCAGTCATACAGTGGACTTGTACAGACAGCAGAACTGATCAGGCCTTTGGGGAGTGGAGGCATCATCTGAAAGGTGTACACATCTGAAATAAATTTAGTTGTCTCTGAACTAGCTCTCCTTTTTCACCCTCTCTCTGAACCAGCACACCCATCCTTTGCTTTTTGCCTCTGTAGGTTGGAACATGAGATAAACATGCCCTAATTATTTTCGTCTTCCACAGCTGAGCCCCGCGGCCCTTCATTTCCTTACCTGAATGCTCTCACTGCAAGTACGTTATGATGAAACCCTGTGACTATATTTGCAACAGATCTCTGGTGTCACAGGCATCTAAAAACCTTTCATTTTCTTGGCTGAGATTCTGATAAAGGACATGAATTACTCAGAATTCTTACAGTTGGGGTCTTGATGACATGGGGAAGTTGGTAACAGGATACAGAACCTTTCACCTCTAGACCACTGGTCTGGATCCATTTTGGGTTAGAAGCAATACAAAATCATAAGGGTCTGCTGGCAGTATTTTGCCCTATGTGAACTGAGATGAAGGGCTCAATCATCACAGAATATTTGTCCAAAAAAAAAAAAAAAGTGCCACTCCAGCTGGCACCTTGACACTCATCTCTTTGATCATCCCCATGTCACCTCCTGCCAAGGGTTGAGGCAAATTATTAAAAAGCTAGGGAATGAAAGAAAACTGTCATATCTGTTCAATACATTTTTATTAGATATGTTATGGTGAGACTCAAAAGTTTAACGTCAAGATCAGGGCCTCCCTGTGTGGCACACTGACTGCTACCTGTGCACTGAAGATTTCTTTTTTTGCTTTCAGATCCATGATGGCAAAAGCAGCACATGGATATGAATGGCCATTGAGGTTCAGAAAACTTCTCCACTTTGCTTTGTCTCCAAAAGCACACTCCACTAATTGAACCTCTGTACTTGTTTAAACAGAAAATGGTTTAACTGGCCATGGCTGAGGTGGGGTTATCGAGACTCATGGTGAGGATGGAAACACCATGAATGCCAGTGTTTGATGGAAAATGAATAACCCTTTTCCTGCTTCTGAACAAGTCCAGAGGTTTTGAGATTTCAGGGGTAACATATCTTCCGCCACTAACTCACACAGGAGTCCATGACCCTGACACAATTAACTCCTAACACATGCATCACACAGAGTGAAAACCTTTTGTGTTAATATACTTCCAGGATCATTAGGGGGGAAGTCACAGTTTAGGCAAGTGGGTTCCATCCAAACTCCAACTCTCTAAATCCTGAATAATTTTTGGCTCACTGGCCATTTTGTTCAGACACCCCCTACAATACATTATGGATAATCCTGGATGCTTCCTCCAAAGGATCACACACCATGGACTTCCCCAACCACACACTGCTTCCCAACTGACCAATAAATTATCTCTGGTAGCCAACATCTACGGGGCAATTGATGCCATCTATTCCATGACAAGACTATTTTTCCTTTTGGTGGCATGGCCAAGCAACATCCAACTAGCTCATCACACAGATGCAGAAAAGGTTCCTTACCTTGTCTTGAAGTTTTGCTGCTGCTGCAGCTGATTCCAGCTGTTGTGAACAGCTGGATCTCATGGTCATGGTCTGGATCCCTTTGGATGAATATTACCCTCAATTAACACATTCCACATTCCTCACTTGTATAGTATACCATTGCTGCATTATGGATTGTAAACATCACGCCTCAGTCTCTGGCTCTGTGAACATATCACCAGAACCTTCTTTACTGTTTTGTTACCTCGTGTGAGAAAGAATGGTTTTTCCAAAGCTCTAGCAAAAAAAACATCTTGGCTGACAATCCAGGAATAAATCCAGAGCATTTTTTCTGGCCTTCATTCTGAGGTAAAAATGGCACCAAGACCAGGACACTTGTGATTTCTTCAAGAATCCCTGATGTTTGACCTGTTTTCCCCCACACAATTGCCTGGGTTTCCAGAGGCCCTTTGGAATCCCCCAGAAACTACTGGTTCAGAAAACTGTGCCAGGACCCTGCAGCAGGTATCCAGAGGACAAAATGCAACAGAATAGCACAGCACAAGACTGAATGTGGGACAAAACTGTAACTAACAAACATCTGAAAAAGCATGGTTAGTGCTAATACTTTGCACGGATGGTGCTTATCCAAGTGACAGCCCACCTGTTCAGTCTGCAGCAGAGCAATTCTCTCGCAGACATTAGTCTTCTGATGTTGAAATATCGCTTCTTTGAACCACTCTCTAATTATTGTGCTAATTGAGGACCTAATCCTGAGAGGTGCTAGACACTCCTGCAACTTTCACTGAAGTGAAACTGGGAGCAAGAGATGCTCAGTACCTCTTAGGATCAAGCCGCCAGTGGGAAATATTGCACCATTCCTGGTAACAGAGAGCAGAATTTGAGTCGTCATTTGTAGTTAAGCTTCCTGACTTAATAATGCTGCTTTGCAAACCCAGGTCAGTCTAATTAAGAAATGTTATACCTTGTAGTCCCAGTGTATCGTGTAGCAAACAGCTGTGCATGCTTTCAGCTTTGACAGCAAAAATAGCATGATTATTTATTTATTACATGAATGTGTAACTGCTGGGGAGAACTAAACTCTTGTGCTGCAAAAACAGCTGAAAATACAGAAAAAGAAAATGACATGCAGATGGGACCTGTAATTATAAGAGAGGACACTGACCATGTGAAATGCAGTTCTGTAATGAATACTTGTGTTTTGGCATTTCTTTGAGATTAAAAGTACACAATCAAATCAAGACCAAAGTGGAGTTTGCCCTCAAGGAAAGACAGTTTGGAAGACAAATGCAATTATACCAACATTTGTAATGTTATACAGAGTGGCTGAGGAAGAAAACCTTATGGAAAAACAACTTAGGCAAAAAATTCTATTTGGAAACAAATCTGCCTTTGCTTTGTATGTCCTCGTGGCTGTGTCCTTTACTACTAGACACATATTAACATAAACTGGATCTTGGTAGCTTTAATGTTCCATCTGATCCTGATGCATGTTTCCCATTTAAAGTCAGAAAAGTGACAGTACTTTCCTCTGTATTTTCTTTTCAGATTTAGTTTTAACAAAAGAATAAATAAATAGAGAGGTGAAGAGTAGAAAATTCATTTGAATTTAAGACCTGCAAGGGTAGAATTTTAATTAACTGCCTCTCAGAATACCTTTCCAAGACATTTGGAATACAAATCCAGCACTGTCTCATTGCTTCCCTGGGCTCCCTCATCTGTCTGTCTCCACCTATTGTCTGGTCCCTATGCTCAGACTGTAAACTCTTAGGACAAAAGGATAGTCCCTACTCTAGTTTTTGCACAGTGCCTAGCACAGTGATCCTCTGCTCCATGACTAGAGCTCCTGGATGCTGCTGTAGTACAGAACAGTAAATCCCCCTACTGGCATTTCTTTCACTCTTACTGCCTGTCAGTGTGGATCACAGGTCATTGACTGTACAGCTAATGATCAAAATGTGGTGCACCTGTCGTGGGGGCATGTCACATTGTAACAGGATTGTCTTTTCCTGGCTTTCTTCCCTGTCACCATGTGCCCTCTTCTATAGGAAAAGGCAGGATATATGCATCCTTCCTTTTTGAAGCATTTCTCCCCAGCTGGTGGGGAGAGGAAAGAGCCCCCCACCTTATGCTAAAGGGCACCTGTCCCCAAGTCAGCATCTTGGTTTTCCGATCAAATTGCTAATTCTCTGGGAACACTATCTCATCCTGCTACAATGCCATTTCCAAGGGCTTTCTTTATTCCAGTGTCCCTAGAATGGGGCCTTTCTGGCTCTCTTCACTCTTAAAGAGTCAATGGGCCTCACCACAATAAGCAAGAGATTACAGTACATTAATCTATAAAAGCAATATTTAAGAATGCCTTCCCACTTCTCACAGCCCTTAAACCAGTTTTACAACTTGCTTACCCTTTAGAGAAATTAGGAGGACCTGTAAGGACTGCTCAGGCACCAAAAGCAGGGAAATTATGCAGATAGGTTATTCAAGTTCTTAATATTTGTAAGTGTTGGTAGAAGAGCAGACTTGACACTCCAAATGGTCCTTCATTTCTGAGAATCTAGATTACCTACCATGGTAGTAATGAGCAGGGAAACAACTCAGTTTCTGTGATACCCATGAGTGAATTGATGCCAGAAACCCAGCGCTCTGGAACACCCTGTAATAACTAACCACTTTGCACAGCAAAGCCCTTCAGCAGCAATCAGTCTGTACAGCACCCTTCTCATGATCAACCTGGCAAGAAAAAAAAAACTGGCATGCATGCTCTGGACTTACAAACAGTCCTACAATGTCTAACCCCATAGCTGCAACCCAGCATTTATAAATAAATCTACAAAGCGTCAATCTTCAACTACTCATCAACACCAATCTTTTCTGCTCCTTGCAGGATTCCTGGGCCTTCTACAGTAATGTACTAGGGTGCAAAACCCACAGCTCACAAAAAAAAACTGTTAATAACATACTAGTGGTCATCTACAGAAGCAGGAGAGGGACATTCAGATGGACCTTGAGCTGAAGAACAATTCCTGATTCAAGAAAAAAAATAATGAATAGGGAAAGGGAGAAAAGGAAAACAAAGGATGAGAAAAGATCATCTATCTCAAGAGTGTCCATTTAAGCTTCGAGTTGCCTGGCTCTGTTGTTACGTGTTAGCTCTGTGTTCCTGAGGAATCACAGCATAGTCTCCAGCCTGTGCCTCCTTCCCCCCACACACTCCCCAACCTCTGCTTGAACTGGAAAACAAAAACAGTAGAAAATGGGAGCCATCCTCATCTACCCATATCCAAAAGCCATCAGCACAGTAAATGGAGCTTCATTTGCATTGACTATGGAGAGCCAGACTCCAAAGCAGGAGCCGCACTGAACTCTGGGATTGAAGAAGCAGGGAAGCATTGCCTGATGGGGGATCTCACACCAAAACGAACAAACTCAGCAATTATCAGACCATTCTAGTCACAGACATGATAATTGATACCCAAAATACTGAGTCTGCCTGACTGTATTGTGAGCTTCTCTGAACCATTACACCCAGCCAGGAATGTGTATTGGCCACGTAAACAAGTCCTTATAAAAAACCTTTACCCACATAGTGTAGTGTAGTGTGTGTCCTGTGCAAGTCCTGATTGGATCCTTTCTGAATCCTGTGTGAGTCTGGATTGAGTCCTGAGTCTTGATGCTTGGATCTAAAGCTGTATCATTTCCACTGGGATTTGGCTTTTCTTCCTTGCTGATTGCTGTGGGAGCTTTGTTTCCATCCAGCCTCTGACCCTGATCTGCACAACCTGGAAACCTTTCTGCTACACAGAGTGGTGAGACCTCCCCCCCCCCAACTTCTCTCTCTCTCTCTCTAGGCCTGATACAGAGAATCTAGGTAATATTGTAGCTGGGTGTTCTTCTTTCCTTGTATGTTTATCAATGCTGTACCTGGGTATTTTGGGGTATTCTTCTCTCCTTTGTAATTATTAGTAGTAGTACAAGTTTTAGATACCTAGCAATAAAATGACTTTTGTTATTAAGCCAGTTTCCAGACTCTTTTAAGACATCATTCCCTCCCTTTGTGGTCTTGGTTTCTTTATATCACTTTGCAGCAACGCTTCTATTACCTAGCCAAAGATCCCTGTAATGCCCACAACCCTGTAAGGTTTGCTCATTGATAGGGATAGTAGCCTGATTGAGTCCAGGGGCATATAAGGGTGACAGCTGACAAGTGCTGTTTTGACCCAGCCTGATTGAGTCCAGGAGCATATAAGGGTGACAGCTGAGAAGTGCTGTGTGACCCAGCCTGCTCAAGATCCATAATCAAGCCTAGTTTGGTGCGGTACAGGGGCACATAAGGGTAGCAGCAGAGAAGTGCTGTGTGACCCAGCCTACTGAGTTCAGGGACACATAAGGGGTCAGCTGAGAGTGCTGATAGACCCGGTCCGCTCAGACGCACCTCTATAGAAACACAAGTCACACAAGCAGCACACTAATAGAAGTACCATCTTCCCCATAGAGAAAGCAACCCTAATAAATGAGCATACCCCAAGTTGGTGGGCAAAGTTGGTAACACTGTCTTGCTGTCTTAGCACAGTGGAAAGGTAAGATGGTTTACTGCATTTGGAGTGACAGATCGATGATGCTCAGAGCCAGTTTGCTTCTCAGCTGCAATTCCAAACACTCTGTCAAAAATGGAGGTTACTCACCTTGGTGCAGTAGCCGGAGTTCTTCGAGATGCGTGTCCCCAACATGCTCCACTGTAGGTGTTTGGGCTCACCCCGCACCAGAATTGGAGATTTGGCAGAAGTACTCCTGCTGGGGGGGAGGCAAGCAGCACTAGCGAGGGAGTTGGAATTTTCATGCCAGAGTGACGCGCGTGCCTCTGCCTCCCATCCCTCTGTTTGCTGTCTACTGCGGAGACCCCATATGATTGCGATACTCCAAAGTAGAGGGGAGGAGGGAGGGTAGTGGATCACAGAGGCGTCGCTGCCCTGGAGAGGGACCCAGAAGATGGGGCCAAGCCCTGCCCCCAGCCTGCAGGTTCCCACCCCCTGGTTGCAGGCCCCGCGCCCGGCCAGGGAGGGGGCCAGAAGCGGCAGTGGGCAGCCGAGTCCCCCATCCCTGGTTGGGGACGGGGCCGCCACGGCCGCTGGTGGCTGAGCCCCGGATCTCTGGCCTGACTAGGAGGGGATGGCCCCACCAGATCCAGGGCACCAGCACTGGGATTTGGGGCACGTGCCCCAGGTGCCCAGTGCCAGCAACGCCCCTGGTGGAGCATGTCGGGGACATGCATCTCGAAGAACTCCGGCTACTGCACCAAGGTGAGTAACCTCCATTTCTTCTTCGAGCAGTGGCCCCGACTGCTCCACTGTAGATGAGTACCTAGCAGTTTCCAGTAAGGAGTTTGATGTTCCCAGTACTGCTAAGCCTACTGTAGTGTCAAGATTGGCTAGTTGATCTATGGTATAGTGTTTGATGAAGGTATCCACAGATGACCATGTGGTGGCCTGACAAATGGTAAGAAGAGGGACATTGTGCAGGAACGCCGTGGATGCGGCTAAAGATCTGGTTGAGTGTGCTGTAACCGTTTCAGGTGGATTAAGGCCAGAGAGAGTATAAGCTGATCTTATGCACGATGATATCCAGTTGGAGAGTCTCTGCTTTGATACTGGGAGCCCCAAGGAGCACTCTGTGGTGGATACGAAGAGCCTTGATGTCTTTCTGAAGTCTTTTGTTCTTTGTAGATAATAAGCTAGGGCTCGTCTTACATCTAGAGCGTGGAAAGCCGCTTGTTGTGGAGTAGCATGGGGTTTGGGGTAATAGGTTGGCAGGTGTATTGTCTGGTTGAGATAGAAAGGGGATGTAATTTTAGGGAGGAATTTGGGGTGTGGATGTAGGGACACCTTGTCCTTAAAGAAGATGGTGTAAGGGGGATGTGCCATCAGGGCAGCCAGCTCCCCTACCCACCTTGCTGAGGTGATCGCCACAAGAAATGACACCTTCATTGATAGATTTAAGAGGGAGGTAGTTGCTAGTGGTTTGTAAGGTGGCTTCATTAGAGTGTGGAGGACCATTGTCAAGTCACATGGTTGTGCAAGGGGGTGAACGTGGGAGTGCAGATTCTGAAGCCCAGACATGAATCTCTTGATTATTGGGTGGGTGAATATGGAAGAGTCCTGTACTGGGGTACGGAAGGTGGAAATGGCTGCCGCGTGGACCTTAATGGTGCTGACAGAAACGTTTGTTAGTTTCAGGGCAACGAGGTAGTCAAGGATGTCGGGAAGAAGAGCCTCTGCAGGATTAAGAGATCTCTGCACGCACCAGATGGAAAAGCGACGCCATTTCTGCAGGTAAGTTTGCCTTGTTGCAGGTTTCCTACTGTTTATGAGAATATGTTTCACCTTGTCGGAAGCCCAGGTCTCTAAGCTGTTGAACCATCCAGGTACCATGTTGTCAAGTGTAGTCTCTGGATGGAGTCGTGTAGTGTCGCCCCGTTGTGCTGGGAGAGGAGTGTGGGAGTGTTGGGAAGGGTAAAAAGGTGGTTTCATCAACATTCAAGTGAGGTAAGTATACCAGGGTTGACGGGGCCAGGTGGGGGCTATCATTATAGCTGTTGTCCAGTCGTAGTGGATTTTCCATAAGACCCTGGGAATCATGGGTATGGGGGGGGGACACATACAGAAGAGAAGTGCTCCAGTCTAGGAGGAATGCATCCCCTTGGGAGCCCTGCCCTAGTCCTGCTTGGGAGCAGAATCTGTGGCATTGTTTGTTGTTGGCCAATGCGAATAAGTGTATGGTAAGCCATCCCCAGCCCCAAAAGATATTTTGGAGAATATCTCTGCGTAATTGCCGCTCGTGGGTGTCTGTGAAGCTCCTGCTCAGACCATCCGCTATGACATTTTGCATGCCCGGAAGGCATATCGCTGATATGAGGATGTGCAGAAGTCCCACAGTTTCAATGCCTCTATACAGAGTGCTCAGGAGTGCATGACGCCTTGTCGGTTTATGTAGTGCATGCAGGCAATGTTGTCGGTACGAATCTTTATCACCCTTCCTGATATTGTGAGGAGAAATCGACGACATGCGTGTCTTACTGCCCTGAGCTCCAAAAGATTTATGTGGAGTAGTTTTTCTTGAGCCGACCACCATCCCTAGGCCATTTGCTGGAGGATATGAGCTCCCCAACCCGTGAGGGAAGCGTCCATGGTGAGCAATAGTGATGGGTTCTGTAGGGTAAATGGGACTCCCTGGCATAGATTATCGCTGTTCTTCCACCAGGTGAGCGATTCCTTGATTGGCGGTGGTAGCGAAAGGAGACGAGTGGAAGGGTGACATGTTCTCCAAGTCTGGCTAGGGAACCAGAGCTGGAAGGGTCGCATCCTGAGCCTCGCATGGTGTACAAGGTAAGTTCTGGCTATCATGTGGCCTAGCGTCTGCATGCAGGCCAATGGTGTGACTGCCGGTGGGTTTTGGAGACTGATAACACGGTCCTTTATGGTGAGGAATCTTTGGTGTGGTAGGTATGCTTTGGCTTGCATAGTATTGATGCAGGTTCCTATGAAGAGGATTTCTTGCATCAGCTCTAGAGAGGACTTCTCTTAATTTACCATTAGTCCTAGAGAGGTGAAGGTGCTTTCTGTGGTTTTTGTTGCCAGGATGGCTTCTTGGTACGATCTGGCTCTTGTGAGGAAGTCATCAAGGTATGGGAATATTGTGATGTCTTGTTTGCGAAGAAAGGCTATGACTACTGCCATTAATTTGGAAAATACCCTTGGGGCTATACTGAGTCCGAAGGGTAACACAGTATACTGGTAATGTCTGTGTTGGAATTGAAATCTGAAACTTTCTGTGCACTGGATGGATAGGCACATGAAAATATGCATCTTTTAGATCAAGGGACGTCAACCAGTCCCCTTGCTCGAGAGATGGGAGTATCATGCCCAGAGTGACCATTTTGAATCTCGTGGTCTGTATGAACTTGTTGAGCCCACGAAGGTCTAGGATAGGTCACCATCCTCCCGTGTGCTTTTTTGTTGTAAAGTAAAGTATCAGGAGTAAAACCCCTTGTTGATAAATTGGGGGAGGAACTTCCTCTATGGCCCCAATCTGCAAAACATTGTCTATCTCTTGAAGGATTTGCACATGATTGGGGTCCCTGAATAGGGACAGGGTAGGGGTGTTGTGGGATGTGGGTTGTGATGTAAAGGGGATGCAATAACCCCTGCTAATGATTTCTAAGACCCATTTGTTGGTTGTTATCATTCGCCATTGATGGAGGAATGGCCTCAATCTGTCGCGGAAGTACTGAGGTGTTAGTAAGATTTTTCATGGCATGAGCGTGGGGTGGTCGAACGAGCCCTCGATCGAATCCTCAAAATTGTTGTTTTTGGTTGGTCGTAAGGGGATTGGAGGAAGTCTGGTTGTTTGGTCTCCTCCTATTCTGTTGTCTGGACCTTGCCCTTGTGTTGTCAGATCTCTTGTTCTGCTGGGCTTGTGGACATTTGTAGGCATAGTGTTGGTATCTGGTGTAGGACCGTCTAGGTGCAGGCATATAAATGCCTCGTGTGCGTAATGTTGCCCTCGCATCCTTTAAGGTGTGCATGACTTCATTGGTTTGTTTCGTGAAAAGTTTATCTTTATCAAATGGCAGATCTTTTATGGTATTTTGCATTTGTTTAGGAAGTGACACTGCATAGAGCCATGAAGAATGCCGCATGATGATGGCGGTTCCAATTGTCCTGGCCGCTGCACCCGTTGCGTCCAAGGAGGCCTGCAGGGCAGTCCGTGCGACTAGCTGACCCTCATTTAGGAGTTGGAAGTCATTTCTTTTGTCCTCCGAAATAAAGTTGATAAAAATCAATAATTTTTGTGTAGATGTCATGATTCTAGTTCGACAATATTGCCATGTAATTGGCAACTCTTAGCTGGAGGGTAGCGGACGTGTACACTTTTCTGCCCAGCGTGTCCAGCTTCTTCTCATCTTTGTCAGCTGGGTATGATTTGGTCCTGGACTGCCTGGCTCTCTAGTTGGCAGCGTTGATAACTAAGGAGCTTGGTTGGGGGTGTGTAAATAAAAATTCGTTGCCCTTGGGATTAATAAAGTATTTCTTTTCAATCTTTTTGTTAGTTGGGGCAGAAGAGGCGGGGATCTGCCAGATGATCTGTGCAGGCTCCATAACGCCCTCATCCATGGGAAGTGCCAATTTTGATGTGTGCTTCCCCGAGGCACTTCACACATTGTTGGTGGCCACCAGCATTAGGAATCGGCTCACGGCAGGAGGCACATCTCTTAAGCCCCAGAGGTCTCGGCATAGTGTATTGTGCTATAGTCTTTATTTTTAGAGAAAGGTATTCAGTCTGTCAGGGGTATTTGAAGTCTGAGGGAAGCTGTCACTGGAGCTGCCGGGAACTCCATCCTGCTGTCGGAGCGGTAGAAAGTGAACTGAGGGATGGGAGGGGGAGGTGCACACGTCACTCTGGTGCAAAAATTCCAACTCCCTTGCTAGTGCCGCACGCCTCCCCCCCAGCAGGGGTACTGCTGCCAAATCTCCGATTCCAGTGCGGGGCAAGCCCAAACACCTACAGTGGAGCAGTCGGGGACACTGCTCGAAGAAGAAACAAACGTTTCAAGAGAACGTTTCATTAATATATCTATTTGTGAACCTGTTCTTTAAAGAGAGAAAGAAAAACTAACCATATATTTGCCACAAAGATGTTCATACACAGGGATTGCAATGGGACCACATCATGAGGATAAAACTAGTTTCAGCCCCCTTTTAAGTCTGAAGACAGCTTGCCATTTGAATTGGGAAAAATGCACTTGGTTAAGCATTTGCAGCAAAGGGGAGAATCAAACAGCCATATTTTTAACCGATCGCATGCTTGCTTCTGTTTCACAAGATTTATTCCCTCATTAATCACTGCCCTCCCTTCATTCATGTTAAATATAAAAATGATTAGGAGAGATTCCCCATCATGGTTAAAAAAATAATTAGCTGCTACATCATGTTGCACACATTCAGACAGAAAGGAGTGATTAAATTAGGAATATTAAAACCCCATTAATCTGTGCTCAACTTAAGCTCTGCTTGTTCATCTCACTGTGGCACTTATTATTTCTGACACAGAGATATTTGAATTACTAGCTGAAACAAGGTCACTATCAGAAAGATGTCAGGTCAGCAATTAGTCAAAAGGTGGGAGAAACTACCGGAACTGAGCTGTGCTTGACATGCCACAAATGTGTCAAGAAGTCTTCACTTCCTCATGTCATTTGGATGAGTCGGTCACACCTAGGAACCTATGCCAATGTATATGCAGTACAAGCCTGCTATTATAGAGCTATGTAAATTCCACAGATGTACTCTTTACATTGGACATTATCTCACAGGTATTTGTTTTTTTTAAATATTAAACACATTATATGCATGTTAATATATAATAATTTTGCACACACACTTCTTTCAGAAGAATTGCTTCCAAAGCAAGCATGGTGGACCGACCAGCCTGCAGTCAGTTCTCGGTTTATCCAGAGAACAGGTACAAAGGCAAGTTTCTCCACCAGCACCAGAGTTTCCCCACCAGCTTCCCCAGTTGCTGCCCTCTGCTATGCCTCATGTTGGCCTTGAGAGACCTTCCCCCTATGTTGAGAAGATTAGTCACTCGTTCTGCACTCACTGTGTGCGCTGAGGTTGCCAACAAAGGACTCAATTATAGCACCACATACTCTGCTGCTTTTCTGATGTGGATACCTATCTCACCATGTCTCTGGGAAACAGCCCTAAAAGGAGTTCTGTGGCATTTAAAGACTAACAAATTTATTTATTGCATGAGCTTGCATAGGAAAAAATCCCACTTTGTCAGATGCTTTGAAGATGGGGAACTTACAGAATGGGAGGAGATAAATGCAGGGAAGTGTAAGTCATGGGATCAGGTCACACTAACAACAAAGAAAAGGACTTGTTAAAATTCAAAACACTGGGGAACAGCGCATAGAGGAATCTTATACTTGTCACTACCATCTCTCAGAACCAGCCATTCTTTCCCTTTTATTTCTTGAAATTTGTTTGACTTTATCCCATTTATCCTGGGTTTCTCCTCCTGTGTGAGGCATGGAAACATCTCTGGGTTGACAAGATTTAAAATGATTTAATTCTGCAATCAATCCTGCACATTGATGGGAAAGAGAGCAGTATGGTCAGGTGACTATCTGTAACTCCAAAAACAGCTGCCCACGTGAAGAGCTCTGTCACTAGCTGAAAAGCCTGTTCTCCACTTGGCTCCAAAGAGGAAGAAAATGTATTGTTTTACACAGAAAACCAGCTGCACTAACATGTTTTGCTTGTCCCCTGTCTCAAGCTGCTTAAAATTTAACTTTTAATAAGGCTCAGTGAACAAGAGCAATGCAAATCAATTGGGAGGGAGGGGGAAAGGGAGGTTGTAGGGTACCATAAGTTACCTATGTTCCAAGGGTGTAGGCCGCGATACTGAATAATTATTCACTTTTGAACAAATTCATTCTGTTCTTGACTGGGAGAAAAATCACAGGACCATTCAGTTTGATCCTCTTCTCCTATGAAATGCATTCTTGACCCTGTGTGAGGGCTCCCCATTGAGTTCTTGACCAGGGGAGTGCACTTGTAGAGACATGTTCACATATGAAAGATCTATTCCATATGTGACTCTGGGCGATGACAGCTAGCTCCTCGTCCACAGTTTTGTGCAGAAGAGCCATGGTACCTTCTAATCCTGATCAGTCCAGGAATATTGTAAGAGCAGCATCTCTTGTGGTTTTTCAGTTCCAATGTCCGGTGGTTCACAGCCTAGTAGGATTACATCACCAGTGGCTTTGCTGAAAACTGTATTACGCTGTGTTTGTACAGCCTCTTGCATGATGGTGTCCTGGTCAACGACTAGGACAGCTAGGGAGCTACTGCCATTATGATAACAATTCAGCAATATGAACACCTTTAATTGCACCCAGAAATGAAAAATAACTTCATTAGAAAACATATCAGCACTTTTGGGGAAGATGAAAAAGGCTCACTTCTATTTTGGATAGTTCAGGTTCAATCTTCTTTTGCCCTGACTGAGTTCATTGCCATTGTTTGTTACAGAGCCCAGTGCCCAATGTCCACAACACTCTGAGAAAAGTCCTTAGAACCTACTGTCACCAACAGCCAGATGCTACATCACTTCTCTCAGCCGCATAAAGGAAGTAGTAAGGGGAGTGAAGGACTATTCAAGTCAGTAAGGTTTTGCAGGATGAAGCCTTACCTTAGACAATTTCTCCAGCCATGGATGAGCTCAGGTGTATCCTGACCAGAATAAAATCACTCATTCCAACCCAGACACTTATCTAAGACGACAATAAACATTTCTTGAGCAGTTTTGACCCACAAAAATCACTCTGCAAACACAATAAGCTGATTTACTGTACACATCATCCAACACTGAAATGCACTCACCCCAGATCTACTTTTTTTAAGTGCACATAGCGACGCTACACTCTAATTTAGTCAAAAGAAGTAGAGAAAAATGCTCTTGTATTCAGCTGTAACTCTGGGGAGAATTTAGGAAAGTAGAATATAGTTAATTGACTTAGGATTCTATGAAGACAGTCTGCTTTGATGAAAGATGCCATCAGATATTAAATGTCCAGAAATGGAAGGATCTTAGTTTTAGATCTCCTTTGAAATGGAGCTTGTGATCAGAAAAATATATTATTTTTTCCATTTTCCAGTTGTGTGTGTGACATTTCTTACGCAGTTTCTGTCATTTTGCAGAGACTCTTGTTGACTGCGGTGAACAAAACTGCACTTAGCTAAAATCCGATTTCTGCTCCAGGGAAAGGCTAGCTCCATACAAATCAACCCATCATTCAGCAATGGCTTCCTTTACAAGAAAGGAACATCATCTGAGTGGCAGCTGTGCACTAGCCAAAAGCACAACATAAATACTTCAGTGCAATCTTGTGTCTTGTGCATAAACTGCTGCACTAGGCCAGGGAGAGTCATTTGATGTGGACATGAGGGTTGCAGTTTTCAGAAGGACTCAGCACTGACTGAACCCTGCTCACACTGGCAGTTCTGCTATTGACTTTGACGCAATGGCTTAGCTACCACCCGGGCCCGCTCACTTGTCCAGCAGGCCTGCCCACTCCCACCCACCACAGCATCCAGTAGCAATGCAAGTTTCTTCACCGTGAGTGCAGACCAACCAGTAGCAGGTGAACATGGCCACGGCTGTGGCCAACAGCACTGCGGGCAGACAGTGGGAGGTGGGTTGGTCTCCTGCCTGCCCTACCTCGAAATAGCTCTACCTGGGGAGCCACCACAGCCTTGACTATTGGTCTCTCGCTGCCTCTCACCCTCCCTTCTCCTCACAACGCTCCAGTCGCCTAGCCTGTGACTGAAAGAGAGCTGGCTAAGCCCATCCTAGAGACTCAGGGGTCCAGCCAGAAAACACTGGCTACACCCCTGCTTCAATGGGGTCTTTTAAAAATCCCATCTGGAAGTGATAGCAATATAGGTCACTGGAGTTTAGAATATCCACTAGAAAAATTGTCATCCCTGATTATGGACTAGCAGTAATGGAGGTAGTTCTCATCTCCCTCCATGCTGGAAACAGGACATGCATTTCGTTTGCCAGGAAAAGGAGATTTTAAGGATTGTCCAAGAGAAAAATCATCTGTTCACCTGGCACACCAGACCTGGGAAGGGAGAGAAGACAATCTTGTTTTCATCTGAATGCTCCATGAAGTCTGGAAGGGGGTACGTGTGAAGAACCCCTGAAGCTGCATAAGGGAAAGAGGTTTGTTGGGGGACAAAAGGCAGATGTGGGGCTGGGGTTCATGGGGTGCAGAATTTAGAGAAACTGCAACGTGCAAGCTGGAAGGGAACTCAAGCACCCTTCTAGTCCAGCACTCTGCACTGAGGCAGGACCAAATAAATCAAGACCATTCCTGGGGGCAATTTGTCCAATCTCTTCTTAAAACCACCCTGAATGTCCTTGCATTTATTTTCATTCCTCTCTGTAAGTTCACTCATCTTCGAAGCATCTGAGGAAGTGGGATTTTCTCCCACAAAAGCTCATGCAAAAAATAAATCTGTTAGTCTCAAAGTGCCACACGACTCCTTGTTGTTTTTTTGCTGGAGTACACTAACACGGCTATCCCTTTGGAAATTGACAAGGATTCCACAACCTCCCTTGGAAGCCTGCTCCAGAGCTCAACTACTCTTACAGGTAGACAGCTTTAAACCTTCCTTGCTGCACATTAAGCCCCACTATAACACAGATATTTTTCAGCAGTACAACTACCCAACCAGTTATTCATCGATTTTGTATTTGTGCATTTGCTATTTCCTTCCTAAGTGAAATATATCACACTTGTCTTTATTGAATTTCACCTTGTTGATGTCAGTCTAATTCTCCAGTTTTACAAAGTCATTTTGAATTTTAATTCTTCCTCCAAAGAGCATGAAATCCCTCCCAGTTTGGTGTCATCCTCAGATTTTATAAGCATATCATCCACTCCATCAGCAAGTCATTAATAAAAATGCTAAATATAATCATGGTATCACAGAAGCATAGGCCTGGAAAGGATCTCAACAGATAATTTAGTCCACTCCCCTGCACTCAAGGCACGGCTACATAATAACAAAACCATTTGACAGATGTTTGTCTAACTGATCTGTTCTTAAAAATCTGCAAAGATGGAGCTACCCTGACAATGAGGAGGTTTTTCCTAATGTCCAGCCTAAACTGCCCTTGGTGTAATTTAAGTCTTGCCCTATCCTCAGAGGTTAATAAGAACAATCTTTCACCCTCCTCCTCGTAACAGCCTTTTATGTACTTGAAAACTGAATAGAACCACACCCAAGATAGTCCCTTGTGGGACCCAACAAGATATGTCCCCCCTTCCCCAAGTTTGATGACAAACCACTGATAACTACTCTTCACTGTCTTTCATCAATGCATCTGCCTTATAATAATTTCATCTAGACCACGTTTCCCTAGTTTGCTCATGAGAATGTCATTAGGGACTGTGTCAGAAGCCTAACTAAACTCAATAGATATCAAGTCTATGGCTTCCCCTCATCCACTAGGCCAGTAACCCTGTCAAAGAAGATAATGGCATTGGTCTAGCATGATTTGTTCTTGACAAATACATGTTGGCTATTCCTTATAACCCTATTAACCTCTAGCTGCATGCAAATGGATTTTTAATAATTTGTTATCATACCTTTCCAGGCATCAGAACTGGCCTTTGTAGTCTATAAATCCCTGGGTCACCTTGGTTCCCCTATGTTCACACCCTTCTGCAGTGCTCTAGGACCTCACCCATTCTCCATGCGTTCTCAGAGATTTATCAACCAAGGTTTCCAAGATCATTTAAGCTAGTTCCTTAAGTACCCCAGAGTAAATTTCATCAAGCCCTGCCAACTTGAATATAATCTAACTTTTCTAAATGTTTTTAATGTGTTCTTTCCTTATTCTGTCTTGTGTTCCTTCCCCCTTCTTGTCAAAATTAACTCTGTCAAGCATCAGATCGTAATTAACCTTTTTAGTGAAGGCAGAGGAAAAACACCTCAGCCTTCTTGAAGTCATCAGTTATTAGCTTGTCTTTCCTGCTAAATAGCAGACTTACACTTTCCTTCATTTTTATCCCTCTTGTAACAGTTACAGAGCCTCTTTTTATTGCCTTTTTTATCCCTTGCTAAGTGTAATTCATTTTGTGACTTAGCCTTTCTGAGTTTGTCCCTATGTGCTTGTGCTTTTCGTTTGTATTTATTCTTAAATTTTTTACATTTCTACCTTTTGTAGGATTCCATTGCGATTGTTAGTTGAACTGCTCCTGCCCTGATTCATCCGTATTAGTCTCCCATAATTCTTCCAGTCTTTCCTTTAGCACCGGGATTATTTACTGATTGTGCCTTTAATATTGTCTCTTTAAGAAGCTGTCAGCTTTATTGAACTCCTTTTTCTTCCCCTCTTAGGTTGTCTTCCCCTGGGACCTAACTTACCAGTTCTCTAAGTTTAATAAAATCTGCTTCTCTGATGTCCACTGTCCTTAGTCTACTGCTCTCATTCCTTTCTTTCCTTAGAATCATTAGATCATTGCATGATCACTTTCACACAAGTGCCCAGTGACTTTCAGATTCATAACATGTTTCCCCATTTGTCAGAATGGAGTCCAAAACAGCTGGCTCCCTGGTTAATTCCTTCCAAAAGAAGAACCTGTCCCCTGTGTAGTCTAAGAACTTATTGGATATTTTGTACTTTTCCAACAAACATTTGTCATGTGTCTGGCTGAATGGTGCTGATGGGAGCCACAAAGCTAACTGGGACTTAGGGTTCAGAATTCACGTGGGCGTTGGGCACAAAATTAACTGATATAGGGACATGGTGGCCAAAATAGCGTTTCTTACTAAAAACTGACAACACCAATTGTCACACACTGGGGGGGGGATGGGGGGCTCAGAACATAGCTCAAAAAACATTTTTTTAAAAATTTTCTCTTTTTTAAATAGTCTGACTCATGATTTTTGAATTTTTGATGCTGGGAACACTACATTCCCCGGACATTGATCTCATCCACCACAACACTCAGTCACCTAACCTTTGGTCCAACACAGCCCAGACTGGGTGACCCTCAGGTCATGCAGCAAAGTGCATTCCTTTGTCCAGGGCCTTTTTGTGAAGGGATGTATAAGGACTTGAATATTGATGGGAGAGGTTCTTTGTTTGTCCTCCTACTACCTGGGGAGCTGGAATTATTTTGTGGACAAATCATAGCTTGTTTTGGATGCTTATTTCCACATTTTACATATCCTAATAATTATTTAAGCACCGATGGCTCAGAAGACTTTAAAAAATACATCAAAATAAATACTGGGAATTACTCCTAAGCATCAAGAGAAGGGCAGAATTTTGTCCATCTAAGTTTTGTTGAATTAAAAACAGTCATAAATCACTGCCCAGCAAGCCCTGGAGAAATGAAAGAGTCTTTGGCTATAATCTGGTCTGCAATTTAATATAGCAGAAAGAAGAAGTAGGGGTGAAAGTAAGCAGAGATCCGTGTGGGGAAGGACAAACATAACTGCTGGAGTCAAAGAGACTGATGAAATTGCAGAAAAGTGCTGGCCAATGAGCTTCCAAAAACTTCACAAAGGACACTGAAGTAGCTCAGTTGTTAACACCCCGCTCACTGTATAAACTGCAGGTGTACACACATTGCTAGAACATACTTTCAGTTCAGTGAATGAATAGCACTGCTGATGGGTAGGTCAAGTAGAGCTGTGAGAGGCATAGCTAAATACATGATAACTTGTTAACCGGAGCCTGGCCATTGAGATACCGTTGTTACATAAGCTTCAATACAGCTCTGACACTTGAAAATTGTGTTAAGAAATAGAGAGCTTGCCAGCTCTTCAGGACTGCAGCCAGCCCAGTAAATGGCACTTTGGTGTCTTGTCTGACTTGCTGGCATGCTGTTTTAGGGTACATTCACACTGACATCATGGAAAAGAGGGGAAATCTGGAAAAGACAAGAAGACTCAACACATCAGACTGGAAGCCTAGAACGGCTGGATTCACAACCAGCCAGAAATGGTTTGGAATAACGTCACACCGAGGACAGCCTGGCTGCTGATATTCCCAAGTCTATATCTAGCGTGCATCATCTGCTTCCTTTGCCAGGACTACAATAGTTCATCCACTCTGCAAACACCCCCTGGAAGCAGGGAGTATGTTCAGAGAGCCATCTCCATGTGAGGGTTATGTTGCCAGGGCAACAGTTTACTTGGTAAGAGAAGCATCATTCTAGGTCTGTTTTTCCCGCTCAGTGTTTCTGTAACCCCACAGCACCAGCTAACTTAATCAAGCTGCAGCAGTTGGAGGACAAGCGATACGATATAGAACAGATACCAAGGCAGCAAAGAGGAGCAAACAGCAAGCTGGTTATGTGACTGTGGAGAGAAAGACAATGCCAGGTGTGTCCACACCAGGAGCAACTGGCATGTCTTCATGTCTCATCGTGCTGTTAAGAAATGTGCACAACGAAGTCCTGATATAGAGGTGAACTCTGATTACCAATCAGGCAGTTCCCCCAGATTCTGCCCTGTCTGAATTACAAGAGTTCCTAAGTCCAGCTGTCTACAGTCAGTGAAAAGCCACTGCTTGCTCTCCTGCCAAATCACTACCCAGATTCTGAGCAGGAAGAGTGTCCTCCAGGATCTCAGCCACCAGATGCTGTCCTAATTCTTCTTGCCCTATGGCAAGGCTCAGAACAGCCAATAAACATGTGCAACACACTTCTCTGAAGCATATTTTTAAAATTAAGTCTCTAGTGCCCTAGCTGTAGAGAAAACCTCTCATATGTCACCTGAGTAACTGACTTAGAGAATTTCAAAAGGGATAGCCGTTGTTTTTTTACTGACTTAGAGAAGACTCTGCAAAGAGCCTGGAATCAGCTTGGAGAGGCAAAGTGTCCCATTCATCTCAATGAGGGGTTAACTCAGAGACCTCCTGAGGATCATTTAAAAGTCACCAGCATTAACAAACTTAGCAATTTCTATGCTCCTGTACAAAGGAGCAGGAGAGTCACAAATTTGTATGGCTTACTGTAAGTGACAACTCATTTTGGTGCCAAACTTGGGAAGCGTTAGAGAGACGCTGTCGCTCATTATCTTTCCCCTTAATGAAGATGGAGTCAAGCCTAGCAGAACCCCTGGGCATGTTCAGGCTCCAGTGAGGAGGAGCAAAGCTCGAGGAGCCCAGTGGAGCCAAGCCATTGCATGCTGTCATATTTTTAACATCTATATCATCTGTTGTGAGCCACACTTCATTTTGGTGACTCACATGCGTGGAGTTTGTTTTGTGGGTGCAGTACCACCATTATTTTTATTCCAGTCTGACCACTGCCCTGGGGGCACATTATGGTGACTGTCTGTCCAAAGAAAGAGATTAAAATAGCTCCTTCCAAAGTCAGTCAGTGCCTACCAGATTCTGATAGGCTGTCGAGCTGAGCAAAATGAGGATAGCTTTCTTTTCATATATGTTTTCTCAATCTGACCCCTTCCAACCCCTCCACTCTCTCCACCACTAACTACATTGTGGCTAAGAAGTGCCCAGAGATTCTGACATATTTTAAATTCCACATACTTAGACACAGGGGCAACTCAGGTTTAATGTTATCCACTCTACCAGCACAGGTCGTCTCATGAGGGAGTTGCTTCATATGCACACAAAAACAAAAAACACTAGCGCCATTGTAGTGGAACTCCTGATCCCAAACGTCAGTTCCAAATGGGGAATACCACCATCACAGACAAACTGAAACGGACTGGTTTGACTAGATTTTGGCTAATCTGGGGCAATTTCGATCTACGCCACATTTTATCTGAACCAAAATATGTGGAAATTGCAATACAAAGTTTTTTGTTTGGGTCCCTTTAAAAGAAATGGGAGTTCGAAAGATCTATTGATCATTGTCTCTAGATCCATTCACTGCACAACTGTACAATCAAGTCTATTTGAGTGCTTTGTCAAACTCAGGACTAGACATCCCAAGTGATGGAGCTTCCCATTTCTTTGAAGGACTATTCCAGAATCCTGCTATCAGAAACATTTATGGTTATAATACAACACATATCTCAGGAAGATGACCCCAGCCAGAGAAAGAAAGAACCAGAAAAGCTATCTTCCATTACAGAAATGGCATCTTGAAATGTTATCCAACCAACCATTCCAGTCCAGACTGGAAATGAAAAGGAATAACATTTCCAACAAATCCACAAATCCACGAGAAAATGTATGTAGGTGGATTAGCCACATAAGAATTCCTCCAGGATGCCTCACTGAATATACCCATGGGGGGGGAGGGGGAGGAATCTATCTTGGCCCTTATGACCCGGACCTGGATTTACATCTCTACTGAATTACTGATAAGCTTAAAAGGGTAGATCTGCCAGAGCTCTAACAAAAGGTTTGAGGATTCACATTGATTGCTTTCTAGTTCATTTCTAAAAATCTTGCCGATGCTTCTCCCCACCATTCTCTCTCACCCACTTTCCTTTTCCAATCCATGCCTTCTCCAAAAGTAACTCCTCTACTCCCATAGCACAATCACAGGCCATAGCGCTCCAGAGCAGTCAGGGGAGTAAAATGCAAATGTGACAGAATGGGATTTCCTCCCCTTCCCCCCCAGATAATTACTGAATCAAATATTCATGAGCAGCAGGTATATTGCTATATTATCTGCACATTTCTCTACCTGCACATCTCTTGTTTTCAAGGCACTGACTGATGTGGTTTCATACCAGACAGAGACAAGGGAAGAAAGTTTTCAGTTCTCTCACCATCCCTATATATTATGTAAAAATCATCTCTCCTCTCCCTTTGTCACAGCTAATTTAGATGCAAAACAAGCTCCTCTGATGGAGTGACTCAAAGCACTAGGAGCTGTGCTTGTTAGATTATTATTGCTGCTTCTCCAGGAGCTTGTGATTACCAAAGTAACAAGTTTCTCCCCCCCCCCCCACTTCCCCCACCCCAAGCCCCTCATGCACCACAAATAGTTTGCAGCAAGGCCTTCTGGGAAGAATTTCATTTACATACACCCTGTTGCAAAAGCTGACCACATCCCAGCTTAGGCAGTGTTTGATAAAGCACACCACACAAATGGCAGGTCTGAATTAAGGATACGGGATGGCAGGAAAGGGGGGGGGGGATCAGGGGAGGTAGAATCTCAGTGCACTTCTGAGCCACAATGTAGTTAGTGGCGGAGAGAGTGGAGGGTTGGAAGGGGTCAGACTGAGAAAACATGTATGAAAAGAGAGCTGTCCTCATTTTGCTCAGCTAGACAGCCTGAAAGTTCACACAAGGAACAGCATGCTGCAAACAAACTTAATTGGATTTCTGAGCGTTATACAGTGGCAGTGATCAAAATATTAAAATGTGACTTCATTTGTAACCTCCCCATGACAGGAAAGGAGTGTCACATAGGGCTGATGGTGGGTTCTCATTTTTATTCAAAGTGCTTGAATTTGTTTCATTTTTCCAGGGAATTTTTTTTAAGCTCTCAGAGAGTAATTTATGGGACTAAATAAGGCAAGATCTGGTTTCTGACGATGCAAATGATACAAGACAAACAGATCTCACTATTTAGGTTGCTTTATTCTGTGGAGAAGGCAGTGAAAAAACAAACCAATATTGAGGTATCTAACTCTGTCAGGGTTTGCACAGTTCCTTCTCATTTGGGCTTTATCTGGGTTCCTGCAAAAGTCAGTTGTGCAAGTCTGCATTTAAGAGATTAGGAAACAGATTCCCTGCTATCGGTGATTTTGCAGTCAGAAGGGTTTCCATTTTTTAAAAGTTAAATTGTTTTCCCTGAACATTATGAAATGTGTCTTTTTCTTCTTACTAAGACATTTGAATGACATGGCCATTCTGTGGTGATGGAAGGATGGGCCAAAAATTCTCAGAAGTGACTAGAGATGTTAAGTGCCCAGCTTCAGCCATATCAAAGCAACATTTTTTTTTTTTCGGAAAGTGCTGACCACCTGCTTTCTGAAAATCAGGCTCCTTTAAGGTGTTAAATTGGGCACTTGCAAAATGAAGGACCCCAAACTGCTGTAGATATGGAAGAGAGCAAAATCAAGAGTGTAACTGGAGAAAGACCACCGAAAAGCTGACCTCAGCAACATGGTCCACTTTCAACAGAAAGTGCTGAAATGCTATTTTAAGTCAAAAGCTTTCGAAGACAATATAGAGTTCTGAACAGGTGAGAAGCACATTTGACCTTATGTACTGTAGAGGATCTCTACAAAATAAGTGTCTCAGGCACTGTTCCCTCTAAGGCGCGCGGGAGCGCAGCCGTGCGCTTAAAAAAATCCTGCCGCGCAGGATTTTCCTGCCCCCGCGCATGGGGCAGTTCAGGGCAGCAGCGTGGCCGAGGGGAGACGCGCTGGAGTGATGCGTCCGTGGCCCCCCACCCAGCTCTTTGGCCAGTGAAGAGGGCTGGGGGGGTGGTTGGGATGGTCAGGCAGCTGGCACGGAAAGCGTGGGGGCAGGGAGGGTGTGTGGGGAGGGGGGAGAAGGGGTCAGGATGGTGGACTGGGGAGGGCTTGGGGGGGCTGAAAGAGGTGGCATGAAGATGGGGAACTGGGGGGTGGGGTTTAGGAGGGCTGGAATGGGGGCAGGGAGCTTAGGGAGTCGGAATTGGGGTAACTCTTTAGCTTTCTAAACAAGAGGTATGGCAAAGAGTGCCATTCATACCCTGAAGTTTGAAACTCCTCAAGTGGGAAACAGGGAGTGCATGGTGCCAAAATGTCCCTTCTATAACTAGATAAAGCTGTGGAGGTGAGAAATCTAAAAATCAGTTGTATATTTCCTGAAAGCTAGTGTGGATGTTACTTAAGTGGAGTGACTGAACAGTGAGAGTGTTTAAGCATGCTAACCCTGTGCTTTCAAAGAACCTGGAAGATGTTTTCTCCAGAATCCTGTAAATCACAACAATTCATTGCAAAACAAACAAGGAGTCTTGTGGTACTTAAAGACCAACAAATATATTGATTGCATGAGCTTTCATGGGAGAAAACCCCATTTCATCAGATGCTTTGAAGAACAATTCACAGAAATCTTAGAGATGTAATGGAGATATCAGATAAGTACTTGTTTTAAATATAGTAACAGCCAAAAGACTGGGAATCAAAGGAGCCATGAGATTATTCTCTTCACTATGCACCCTAATCTGTCCATCAGAAGAAACCATAATGCATTGAAGTGATGTGGTATTTTGGTAGAGATTTTCTCTTAAATTGAAATGTAGACCCAAAATGATGGGGCAGGTAAAGCTACAAGGGACTGAAAATAGGCTTTTAAGAAATACTGTAGCCTTATCTTAAAGCAGCTAGAAGCCCATTGTTTTGATTTCAGCTGTGTTTAGCATCCTTCTTGTAGCAGCATTTTCCTGAAAAGAGATGCCTGGAATCTTTTTTTGATTTTAAAATTTCAATAGAATTTACCCCTCTGGGACCATCAAGACATCTTAAATGCTGCCAGTTTCCAAAGGGGTAGCCATGTTAGTCCATTCCAGGAAAACAAAACAAAACAAGGAGACTCCCACAAAAGCTCACACGAAAAATAAATCTTAGTCTTTAAGTGCCGCACGACTCCTTGTGTATCTTAATGCTGTCAGTGATAATTAGCTGGCTTCCGTGTGAACTGTAACTCTGCATGTAGAACACAGGAGATGAGGGTATTAGGCAGAATTGTGACACCTAGGATCCGGATTGAATATAACTTTGGTCTTGGGTTGTTTGAAAGCCATGGATTAGTTTCTTTTGATTGTATAGCAATTTGGGTAAATTTTAAATAAATTGGGTGATTTTAGTAATAAAAAACAACTTTAAATAGTTTATATTGATTTTTCATTGGTCTAGATTTTTCAATAATTTTTGTTGCACGAGTTTGCATACAAATTTTATTCAGAAAAAGTTTTGCACACGGGTTGAAAATTTTGCACACAAGCCACCAAACCTTAGAGGGAACATTGGTCTCAGGCCTCTAAGAAAAAAATATATATGTATATTTCTTGCCACAAAGATAAGCAAATTCACTGGAGTAAAACTGACACAAACCGTTGTACACAAGTTGAAATTCAAAGATCACACTCATCTCCCATCCCATCTGGTGGAGATGCAAGTTGACCAAGTATTATCTGGGAAGCTAGGTCAACAGACAAAGGCCTTTAACCCAATCCCCCATTCCTCTTCCCAAAAGTCTGCATTTCTTAAATCATGACTTTTATTAAATCCCAGCATGGTGCAGATCAGAGCTATAATTTTTTTCTCTCCCCAACTTCCCACCACAAATCCATTCTAAGTGAGTGACATTTGCAAAGTGTATTTTCACGGCCCTCCATAATCCCTTCAGAATATTAAGACTGCATTACTTTGTCTTTGGTTACATTAACTTCAATTTTCCTTATGAGTAAGTATTTGGCTAAAAATTAATATAGTGAAGTTGAAAAGAATCTTATGATAGGAAAAGACTAATTTCATCTCTGGCTGCTCAGATACCAGAGTACACTGGGGTTAATGTAATTAACTTACAATTTTAGCCTGGGTTGTGTACATACACTGAATTTCCCTGCTGGAAACAAGATTAGATTTTATTACACTATATATCCTGGTTATCTTCACCATGCCTCCAATATTACTTCCCTCAATGACTTCAAGGCTCTCTGCTGCAATGAAAATGCAGAACCATCTGGTACTGAGCCCATGCAGTTTATTTAAGGATTTAATTAAATGCTCTAAATGGTGAGCTTCTACGAATTAACATTTTAAATGTGACTTATTGCAGGTTTAATATTGTCTTAATGCCAACCTGGGAAACTCCATAGCCAAGTTGTTGACGTTTAAATTGAATTCATCTGGGTGGCTCCAGGGGGACTCATTAATTAATCTAAACAACTAATGGGGATTGGTTCTGACTTTTGATGAAGATTATTTACAGAGACAATTTGCAGTGAATAAAGAGTCACAGTAGGCAAATGTTTAATTGAATTTAAAAAAGGGACCTCATTGTCTTCGATATCAGGGATGCATCTTGTGAGTAAGCTTTGAAATACATTGAAAGGGGACGATTGCTTGAAGCTTCCATAGCTCCAATAATAACAAAGAGAATGGGTAATTACATTTGCCTGTGTAATTTGCAGCTTGTAAGGGGACAACAGGTCTGCCTGGTTAATAGTTTACACAGAAAGAACATTTCCTAAAGGAAACTCTGTGTTGTGGTACTAAGAGCAGGTTGCCCTGCTCATTTTTACCTCACATAGTAAAAAGCAGGATTTTCCACCCAAACAACAACTGGTAGAAATAGGGTCCAATTCTGCTCTTATTTATACAGTATAAATCCCCAGTAGCTCTAACAAAGTCAGAGGAATCACTCTCATTTGACAACAATGTACTTGACAAAAGAATTTGGCCCATAGTCTCTTTTTTTATTCCATTGTTCGAAAACTGAAATCATCCGTCTGCAGTTCATATTGTGCCATCAGCCTGCCAGGGATTGACATCTCACAACTCAGTTATTTTTCATTAAAATACAGTAAAAGAGCCCCCATCCCTCTCTCTACTGATTTACAGCCATTAAAGCACTTAGTCTATTGTTCTAAATACTGCATCTTTCAAGTCCATTTTACTGAAGTTTTTTTTCCTATTATTTTGAGTTTAAAACTTGTATTTCAGTAGAACCAATAGACTGCAACCACAATGGGGGGGGGCTGCGTTTTAACAGGCATTGTTGAAGATACACATAGTAAGGCTTAGTCCCTGATCCAAACACCTTGCGATCTTAGTCTTTGAGATCAACCTCTAATCACTTGACTTCAAGCATATTAATAATCCCATTGCCTTTAATGAGAATATTCAGAATATTTAGAGGTAAGCACTATATATACGTTTGCAGAACAGCATTCTGATTAGGCAAGATGGACAAAGGATGAGAAGAAGAAATATCTCTATTTCACAGATGCAGAGTGATTAAGGGACTTGGTCAATGTCACACACATAATGGTTATGTCAGAGTAGAGAACTAAACCCAGATTCTCTTAGTTTCAGTCCAGTGCCTTAACCACAACCATTTTTCTATATATTGCTTGCCAAAAAAATTATTTAAAATAGAAGTTGATGCTGTTTCAGTAACTAACAAATATTAGTGAGTTGCATTCAGTTATTACTATGAATTTGTAAGAATTCAACCTATGTACAGAACACACATCATTTTTATTCTCAGGGTTACTATTGCAAACCACACACACATATCTCTCCCAGAGACATTACGTTTGTTCTTTCTTGTACCTGGTTTTCTTTAATCTAAAATAAAATTCACCCAGACTCCATGGTCTAATTTAATCCAGGACCTCAAATGGTATTGTCATGGTGGCAGTTCAATCACAAGCATGTCTGTTCACTCAGAACAGGATTAAATCTCCAACTAATTTCAGAGAAGACCCTTAATAACGCTCAGATTTTGTGTCATCACAGATTTCATCCAAATATCCAATATTTAACTAAATATGGTTTTGATTTTTTTTTTTAAATTGTGAAGACTGCCTACATACAATTGGAAAAAAAAATCAAGGAGTTGTGTGGCACTTAAAGACTAACAGATTTATTTTTCGCATGAGCTTTTGTGGGAGAAAAATCCCACTTCATCAGATGATCTCCCACAAAAGCTCATGCAAAAAATAAATCTGTTAGTCTTTTAGTGCCAGACGACTCATTGGGTTTTTTTTGTTTGTTTGTTTGTTTGTTTGTTTGGTGTGGGGTTTGTTTTGTTTTGTTTTGTTTTTGTTTTTGTTTTTTTGTTTTTTGCTGACTAGACTAAACACAGCTATCCATTTGGAAAAATACATACAATTGATCTGTTTAGTAACGCAGTATGCTCATTCTGACTAGGATCTTGCCCTGGGTCCTGCTAATGCACTTTTCAGATGTTCTGGCTGCTCAAACAGCCTATAAAATTGGCTCAATCACCTAACTGAGGATTTCCTATCTCTGCACTTCCCCTTGCTTCAAAATTCTTAGCATCAGAGGTCCAGCTGTGATCCAGTGATCCCTAGCTGGTTTAACAGTCCCTCGGGAACCATTACTAAGTGGCGCAAGTTACGGCAAATCCTAAACTGTTTGAGTTTACTTCAGAGTCCAGAAAGTGATCCTCAGCCAACCCTGGAATTTAGGGGGGGGGAAGAGAGAGAGAAAGTATGGCCCCTGGTCAACCCTGCAACTAGTATGTGCTGCAGGCCTGCGAGCTTATGCGGCACTTCATGGTATCATTACTAAATTTATTCTATAACACAATCTTTTCCTCAGAACGCTCAGATCTGCCCCAAATGGAGCTCAGCCACTCCTAAGGATCAAGCCCATTGTCTTCACTGACTTATCTCTCCTTATGATTTAAACTTTATTTTTGGTAATACAAGAATCTGTCTTGCCTGAAACTAAGAGCTTCCAGACTTCATTTCTTTACTTGACTGGGCACAACCTGAATGCTAATGTAGAAGGGAATTGAGGGGGAGGGTCCAGGAAGAAGATGTGCATAGCCATTAAGGCAAGGAGACTAAAGCATCCAGCCCTGATCAGCTCTGCTGGATACTGTCTAGAGCATTGCCAACTGCTCTCAGATACCTACAGAGGAACTCTTTTATGCACACACCTCCAGTAACAGCTTCTGTGGATCTGACAGGCAGAGTGGTTAAAAATTATACATTCAGTGGATATCCAGTAGAGAGATATTGTATAGCACATCTGAAGAGGGGAGGTGGAAACTTAGAAAGAAATTTTGAATTGTCTGAAGGGAAAAGACACTCAATGAGACAGCATGGATCCAAAAAGCAGATCAACCAGTATTGTAGCAGTATTGCCAATGTTATTCCTTGCTACCTCCCCTGGGAAACTGCAGAGAGAATTCAACTTATACAAAAGTAGACTAGATACAGGAGGAAGGTAAATCCCTAGGGAAGTGATGAGAGACAGAGATTCAGTGGTGATGGGAGGATGGTGCTTTCAATTGGAGTAACTCCTAGCAAAATCTCAGAATACACAATCTCTCCTTTCCTTTTTGTAGCTAAATAGAGTAGCTTCTCCTTCGAATGCTGCTCACATCATTCAGTTACAGGTGTCTATATGCCGCAGCACACGGTAGCTCGGAAAGTCTTTAGCGTTAGCCTGTCAGGTCAGGGCACACAGCCAACGCCCCCTCCACACTGCGAACGCGGCTATATAGGTGACCGTGACCCTGACCCTCCCAGTTCCTTTTTCCTCCATCAACGTCGGTTCGGATCAGTGTTATCCTGTGAAATGCAAGCGCCTGTCTTTCACGTGAAACTTGAAATGCCAGGTTTCAAGCCGTGCTTGGGATGCTGCAAGGCTTTCCTGATGGGCGACCTACATGAGAAATGCCTCGCTCGCTTGGGTGAGTCCCACCTCACAGTGGACTGCTCCATTGGAAAGAGAGCGCCGTCTCCTCCTAATTTCGGGGAATGGAGCCGCTCCGCCCGAAGGCGACTGAGCCACCAGCACTCCGCCAGATCCTCGATCAGCTTGGGCTCAAGATTCCCGCCAATCTCTGGTACCGGGCTCAAAATCTTGACCCTCTACAGTACCTCCTTGGCATCGACCTCGCCGGTCCCCCGGTAGCCTCCCAGCCGCTCTGAGTAGGGCCCTGGCTCAGGCACCGGCTCATGAAGGGCATTCAAACCCAGCCCCAGTGCAGAACAAGAAGAAACGGACCACAGCAGCACTGCCCCCTTTGGCACCGCTGGACACGGCACCGCCTGTGGCGGCACCGCCTCTAAGACTGGTACTGCCATCAAGCCCGGAACCACTGGACTCGGCACCATCGCCAATACCACCACTTCTGGTGCTGTCACTTCCAGTACCGTCGGACTTGGCACCAGCAACACCCGAACCAATACTCGTACCATTGTGGGCCTCTTCACCCTCCTCCGACCCGGTACCGTCAAACCCGGCACCGGGCCCAAGTACTGCAGCTCCACCTTATCACTCCTCCGAGGAACTCTCGGTACTGGACTGCCGGATGTTGGGGAGGAGGTCATCCAGATCATTGTTGGAAGACCCTTTTCTTCCCCCCCAGGAGGAGTGCCCGAGAAAGCAGCCTCGAAAGAGCTCCTTGTCACTGGGCTCAAGGGGAAGGCATCCATCAGGAGAGGCCTCTGCTCCCCCCATGGCGCCTATGCTGCCGTCGTGGTCACTGCACAATGAGTGGACCCTTGACTGGCTGAACACGACGGCAGACAATACCTCCTTCCGTTATGCCCGATCGCCGGTACCGGAGTCCTCGGATTTCTCTGACAACGAGCCAGACCCTGATTCTACCCAACATAGCAGATCAAGGGCCCAGTCACCCTCGCCGCCCGACAAACACCTAATCGACGTCTGCCGACCATGAGGGAGATACCCGCGTCGAGCAGGATCTCCTCCGCCACATGGCAGCGAATCTGAAGCTGAAGCTAGGGGTGATCCAAGAGGAAGATGATTCCCTCTTCAATGCATGCCGTAGAGCCCCGCCAGCTAAAGTCGTGATTCCTCTGCACACCAGGGTGTTCCACATCATCCAGGAACGCTGGCAAACGCCTTCCTCAATTCCACCAGTGTCCAAGATAATGGATAAGAAATACTCTGTCTCCCCGGAAGGATTCCCTTCCTGTTTCATCACCCAGCCCCAGGATCCCTGGTGGCCGACACAGTCAACCAAAGGGAAAGACAAGGCCAACTAAGCTCCACACCCAAGACCAGAAAGGTGAGGAAGCTTGACCTCTTGGGCAGGAAAGTTTACTCCTCTGCCACCCTCCAGCTGCGTATCTCAAATCACTCAGCCCTGATGACGCGCTACATCTTCAACTTGTGGGAGGCTCTACGAAATCTCCGCTGAACTGTCTCTGAGGAGCGCCTGAGACTTCAAGGCAATGCTGGATGAAGGACAGAGAGCTTCCAGGGATGCAGTCGCGGCAACCTGGGATGCAGTGGATACAGCGGTGCGTATAATGGCATCAGCAGTGGTGATGCACCTCTTGGCCTGGCTCCAAAACTCCGGCTTCTCCATGCAGATGCAACAGATTATCCAGGATCTCCCCTATGAGGCCCCCGACCTCTTTGCATCTTCCACAGACACGAAGCTGCATGGTATGAAGGACTCGAGGGCTACACTGCAGTCCCTCGGGATTTACACTCCTCAACCCGTCAGGCACTCCTCGAGGTTGCACCAGCTACAGCAGCAGTTACAGCAATTGAAACAACAGCTGCAACTGCAGACCCAGTTCCCGAGATCCCTCCAGTTTCCCCAGCACCACCTCAGGGACCTGGACAAAGATAAGGGCCTATCAGGTAAAGAGGGTAAGCTGGGCACCTCGCAGTCAGGATGGCACAGACAGGGATCAGACAGCTCGTCGGGCCACAAACAGCATTTTTGATGGTCCCCCTGAGGGCAGCGCTCCACAACCCCTGTTCCACCCCCACCGCTCCGCCACTTCGCTCCACGATGGACCCATGTCACATCAGACCAGTGGGTCCTCGACACAGTGGCCAGAAAACCATCCCCTCCCATAACCCCAGAAAACCCAGATCTGCTAAGCAAGCTCGAGATCGAATGCCAGAATTTACTCTCCCTCGGAGCCATCGAAAAGGTTCCCAAGAGAAAGCGTGGCAAATGGTTTTAAGCCCACTACTTCCTAGTCCTCAACCCCAACGGGGATCTACGACCCATTCTAGACCTCTGAGCACTCAACAAAAACCATAAAGAAAATAAAATTCCGCATGATCTCCCTACCACAGATTATTCCCTCCCTGTCCCCAGGAGTTTGGTTCACGGCCCTCAACCTAAAGGACGCTTACGTCCACATAGCCATTTCGGCCCCACCACAGGCAGTTTCTCAGGTTCGTAGTGGCACAACGCCATTACCAGTTCACTATCCTCTCTTTTGGGATGTCGCTACCTCCCAGGATGTTCACAAAGTATGTTGCACTGGTCACAGCTTCCCTATGCAGGAAGGGTATAAGAATCTACCCGTACCTAGATGATGGCTCATAGTGGGCAAGTCAAGTCAACAGGTACAAAACCACGTTGACATGGTAATGAACCTCTGCGAGTTCCTGGGCTTCCGCATAAACTTTGAGAAGTCCTAGCTTTGCCCCACTCAGGACACAGAGTTCATCGGGGAACGTTTAAACGCTCGACAGGGCACTGCGTTCTTGCCCCGTCAAGATTTCGGTCCATCTGCACCATCATCACAGAGCTCCAGGTGCCCAGGCTGACCACAACGCGCAGGTTCACGCAGCTCTTGGGACACATGGCAGTGGCCACGTCAGTAATCTGAACAGCCCACCTGCGGATGAGACTGTTCCAGCTCTGGTTCACCACAAGCTTCCAACCAGAAAGGGACTGTCTGGACAAGGTACTCTCAGTCCCTCAATATGCCCTGGAGTTCCTCCAAATCTAGAGGGACCCTGACTTCGTGATGGGGGGAATTCCATTCAGAGAGTCAAAGCCCTCAGTGACTCTGATAACAGATGCATCCAACTTGGGCTGGGGAGCCCACCTGTCCGGGGGCCTCTCCACGCAAGGCATTTGGAATCCCGAGGACAATCTCCTCCACATAAACATGAAGGAGCTCAGGGCTATCAGACTGGCCTGCATGACCCTCCTAGACCAGATCCAAGGCAGAGTGGTCCAAATCCTCTTAGACAATACAACGACTGTGTTCTACATGAACCATCAAGGGGGAATCTGCTCCTCGGCGCTATGCGAGGAAGCGACCAAGCTCTGGCGACTAGCGATAGACTATCACTTCATGCCGACTGCCTCCCACCTATCTGGGGTAGACAATGGCCTAGCGGACTCACTCAGCAGGAAACCCCTGGCGAATCACAAGTGGTCCCTCCACAACAAGGTTTTCTCCCTGCTGACAAACTGACGGGGAACCCCTCAGATCGACGTCTTCACCATGGGCCAGAACCACAAATGCCCCAGTTCTGCTCCCTTTGAGGTCGGGAGAAAGGTTCTCTCAGCGATGCCTTCCTCCTCAGTTGGTCGGGGGCCCTAATGTATGCCTTCCCTCCAATTCCCTTGATCCACCGGGTGCTCCTGAAGGTCCTCGCGGATGAGGCACACATCATTCTGATAGCCCTGGACTGGCCCAGACAACACTGGTTTCCTCTCCTACAGGACATGTCAGTGAGGACCCCGCTCCACCTCCCATGGTGGGCGGACCTCCTGATACAGGACTTGGGACGCCTTCGGTACCCAAACCCGGGCCTCCTGCACCTGACAGCCTGGATGCTCTCTGGCTCAGCGAGCAAGAGAGACGCTGCTTGGATAGGGTTAAAAAGGTCCTGGTTGGTAGCAAGAAACCTTCCACCAGGTCCACCTACATGGCAAAATGGAATCACTTTTCCACTTGGTGCTGTGACAAAGACATAGACCCTACCTCCGCACCAATTCAGGCAACTTTGGATTATCTTCTTGATCTAAGAGAGAAAGGCCTCTCTCTGTCCTCGTTAAAAGTCCACTTGGCTACAATCTCACCCTTTCACCAAAGAGCAGATGGGGCTCCACTCTTTTCACACCCCATCTGCCATAGATTCCTGAAAGGGGTGGAAAAACTTTTTCCCCATACCCGTAAACCCACTTCACAGTGGGATTTGAATGTTGTGCTGCAGGCTCTGACAGAACCACTGTATGAGCCCTTGGACTCAGCCACCCTGCTCGTACTGTCCTGGAAGGTGGTTTTTCTAGTAGCAATTACATCGGCCAGAAGGGTCTCAGAGTTACGAGCTCTGTCCTCTGAACCTCCATATACGGTTTTCTTCCCAGACAAGGTGGTCCTGCGTCACCACCCTTCGTTCTTGCCCAAGGTTGCCACCCCCTTCCACATGAATCAAGAAATCTGCCTGCCGGTCTTCTATCCAGACCCTCAGGCGACTGAAAACCAGAGACGGTGACATACCCTGGATGTGAGGAGAGCGCTCCTAATCTATATTGAGAACACACAATCTTTCCGCAAGATCTCCCAATTGTTTGTGGCAGTTGCTGAATGCATGAGAAGCTTGCCAGTATCCTCCCGATGCACCTCCAAGTGGATTGTGAACTGCATTAAAGACTGCTACAGAAGGTCAAACAAACCTCTCCCAGAGACTGTGAGAGCGCACTCTACCAGAGCTCAGGCATCTTCCACAGCCTTCCTCGCTAAGGTCCCGATCCAAGAGATCTGCAGGGCCGCTACATGGTCGTCGATACATACCTTCATGATGCGCTACGCCATTGCCTAACAGGCGAGAGATGATGCCACTGTGGGCAGAGCTGTACTCAGTGTGGGTAGACTGGAACTCCTCCCATCATACTTGGGTACAGCCAGCAGTCACCTGTAACTGAATGATGTGAGCAGCGCTCGAAGGAAAACGGTTGGTTACTCACCAGTAACCTGTCCTTCTTCAAGATGGGCTGCTCACATACATTCAGGTCCCTCCCACTGTCCCCGCTAACAGAGTTGGCAAAGGTATATGGGACTGGGAGGGGCAGGGTCACAGTCACCTATATAGCCGCGGTCACGGTGTGGAGGGGCCGTTGGCCGTGCGCCCTGACCTGACAGGCTAATGCTAAAGACTTTCCGAGCTACCGTACGCTGCGGCACGTAGACACCTGTAACTGGATGTATGTGAGCAGCCCATCTCGAAGAAGGACGGTTACTGGTGAGTAACCAACCGTTCCCCAGACCTCTCTTTAAGTGCTGTGGCTAAATGTTTCATCTCTTTTATTTCTGTAATACCCCTCTTCTTTAGATTAACTTGATGTTAGAAATGTAATGTGTTTAAGACACTCGAAGATGATTTGCTATGGCTAATTTATTTGAGAGGAATAGGTCTGTTCTCACAATTTCAGAGAGAACATTATCTCCATCTTCTAAAAGAGGCATGCAATTCACTCAGCTGGGCTACAGTCACTACTTGGTCATGGGTAGGGTTACCAGATGTCAGGCAAAAGGAGGACATGTCCTCCTTTTTATCTTCACATCTTCCATCTAGCAGGCATTTTAAAAATGCATGATTTTGTCTGGCTTTTTACTTAAATGGGTTAAAGTATGCTGGAACACCCCGGACCACCCTATTTTTAGGGGGAAGCATTCCAGGATCCACTAAAAAACAGAAGAATATTACACTTATACTATATTTTCTCCATGCGTCCTCCAATGTCCTCTTTTTTGTACTTCCCTGTCCTCCTTTCCATGATTTGGTATCTGGTAACCCTAGTCATGGGCAAAAGGAAGGGGCTGAGTTTTCTGCCCTATGTACCACCATTCGCATCTGGATGTACACAAGGACCTACCTAGTTCCACAAGGATAGCCATGTTAGTCTAGTTCAGTAAAATAAGCAAAAAGTCCTGTGACACTTAAAGACTAACAAATTAATTTATCTCATGAGCTTTTGTGGGAGAAAAATCCCACTTTGTCAGATGCTTTGAAGACCTACCTGTTACTCTACTTTTCAGGATTACTAGTAAAACAAAACAGGTGAATTACTAATTTGTTTTTTAAAGAACTCCACCTCCTTCTGCAGAACTCCATTAAACAAAGCAACTGGTCAATGATAGCAGGGCTCATATTTTCTGTTTTTCTCTTTGTTTGTGTTTTAGCACCACTGCCATCAGCAGGAAATTGAAATCCTTTTTGTTTCTTTCCCCTTGATTCATGGGCATGCTGCCTCTGCTGTTCATTCTGCTCCTGAAGTCCACACAAACCCATTTGTCACATCACTACTGATAATTGTGGAATTGCCCCATTCAGCACCAGTGTAGGCAAAGCCTCAGTGCCTGAAGTTCACTCTGTCAGTTACCTGCTTTTAGTTTCATCGCCTCATAGGAAAATGTGAAAGAATGCAGAAAACCATGAGTAAGTTTTGTTTTAAAAGTATGCTAGAATCATTCAGTGAAGTTTGCCTTACTCTTTGGAGTGCCATTTCATTTAGAATAAAAAGAAGGTGCATAACAAAATAATGAAGTTTAATGTCTGGACCCAGCCCTTTGGGGAAAAAGCATTGTACCCAATGGGCCATGTCCACATTTTATTTCTTCACGACCTCTGACCCTTCCTTGCTATCCATACAGCTACAGCCCAGATTATTTCCCACATCCAAGCATCTGACGAAGTGGAATTTTTTCCCATGAGAGTGCATGTGATAAATAAATTTGTTAGCTTTTCAAAGTGCCACAGGACTCCTTGTTTCCTCCTGAAATGTCCTCATTGCTGGCCTTCCCAGTACTCAGATCATCAGCCTCAGCCTACCCAAAATGCAAACAGTACAATTATCTTTCTTGACTGCTTGTCTGACCACATCTCTGAATCTCTCTTCCTTCTTCCAGTCAGCTTCTTATCCTCACTTACAAGGCTCTCGATAACTCTGCCCCAACTGAGATCTCCAACTTAATCTCTTCTCTTATTACCTCAGTCCCAGCCTACAACTTCACCAGTGATGTCAGCTTTGCAGTCAAAGGGGTCTGCTTCTCTCTCAGCCTTTATGCACCAAATGACATCACATCACAGGCCCACCAAGCCACCACACTCTGGCCTCCACCAAAGGACCAAGCTACAAAGGAGGAACTGGATATGAACCTTCACATTCCTGTAATGTTTTGTTTTCTGGATTTTAATACAAGCTATTATAGATGTTTGTAAAGAGCCAGACACAAAATTCTTAGGTCACTTAGAATTCAAATGTCAAACTTTGAGAATTTTCAGATCTAGGACTCTGATTCTGGAAAGCCCATCTCTCCAAAGATTTATATATTTGGAATATAGTCAGAGATGGAATCCATCAGGAATGTTTTTAAAATTAAGTCTTGTCCAGGGCTGCTGCAGTTGTCTCTCTGGTTTCTGTCAGAAATTGGTATGTTCCTGTTAAAGTATGTTCAGCAATAAGTTTTAATGCTTATTTTACATTTTTAGCTCCTACCACAGTATGTTTTACTGGAACCTCTCCTTAGGAACATTCAAGATGTATGCAAGTATAAGGTAAAAAGACATATGCAAACAACATCTAACTAAAAATCTCTCATACTAAAATCCCCAATTTTCTGAAATAGATTTTAACTATCACAGAATTTAGCAATATAAAAATGTTCCATTACTGTGCAAAGTCCATCATACTAAGTTATCAGTAAACTTCATCCTCAAGAACGATCAAGTAAATGGTGATAATCTTGTTATGGGAGGCTCTTGTAACTGAAGGCCCTTCACACAAAAAACAGATGTACAGAAACTATTTTTTCTGGGATGGCTCAAGGACTCCCTAGGGAAACAGAATTGTTTAGTTTCTGCTAATGTTTAGTTGTGGTGTTCAAAGTGATATACAATGATGTGTCGTCTTCCTTTCTTGTACCCTTCTCTCTAAGGATGAGCACTGGCAAAAACATATTGTTATGCTGAAATACTGCATGACACCTCTGCCACTTTTCTAATAGAATGAAGGAACTGTATCACTCCCTATCAGGTACTTGGTTAAGTATAGTAATACAAGTAGAAGTTCAGCAAAAAACTTTTTCAAATCAATATTCACAGACACTTTTTTGGTAATGTTTGCCCAACTCTGGCAATTATTCACAGACAACACAACTGAACACCTTTAAAAAAACTAAAACAACAGCATGTTCTTTCCACTTCAGAGAAAACAGCAGCATTATATAAGCATTTCAAAGAGCAGATCTAGCCTTAATGTTTGTTATGAGCCAATGGAATGCCATCACTGAAAGACTTAGAAATCTTTTGAGACCTTTGTCTTAAGGGGACCAACTTACACATTGTCATTTTTCAGTCCATCCTTCTATCAAAAAGTCTTATTCGTGGAGTTAAATATGTTAAGATCTTGCAGTTTAGATTCTGGTTAAACAATGCTATGAGACTGACCTCTCTCTCACCAAGATCTTGATCGTCTTTGGTTTTAAATTCACAAGCAGCTTCTGTTTCCTGGAAAAAACATTGAATTTGCATTATTTCATGTTATATCCATATTCACAGTAATAAAATACTGAACAGTGAATATTAAGATGGATGCGATTTTGAGATGGTTATTTCCTATAGAATTCAGTAACTGAAGTGGAACAGAGCCTGAGAATACAGAAAAAATGCTTCCAGTTCTGCAACACTTATATTGGCTCTCATTGAAGAGCGCTGACTTTTGTCACCTTAAAAATAAATAGAACTAGTATTAACCCCCCTCTGCCATTTTCCCATCTTATCTGAAGTTTCAAAAAAAAAAATTCTGAAATTTGGAAAATATCACTCAACTCAGTAACTGCTCAAAACGAGGGAAACTTTTATGAGAATTTTGTCAGATTTTAAAAGGGTAGCCATGTTAGTCTATTTCAACAAAACAAAAAAGGAGTCTTGTGGCACTTCAAAGACTAACAACTTTATTTTTTGCATGAGCTTTTGCAGGCAGAGTCTGACTGACAAAGTGGGATTTTGTCCACAAAAGCTCATGCAAAAAATAAATGTTAGTCTTTAAGGTGGCAAAAGACTCCTTTATTTCTTTTGTCAGGTTTTATTGCAGATTTTGAAATTTTATCAATATTTGAAAAATCTGATCAACTCTAATAACAATGAAAGTCAACAAGAGTTGGGCATTTGACTTATTTTTGACACAGAAATTCTGCACCAGAGCCACTTGGAATCTGTTTGTTTATCTTAAGATCTGCACACTAGTAGTTGGAGCTAGCTTTAGGCTCCATAAGCAGAAGGAAAAGGCATAAGATGAACTAAGACAGGTTTTCCAAATCCTGTAAATGATTTCCAAAGCCAAAGGGAAATAATTCCACATGGTTTTCTACTCTGCCTCTTCCACCCTTTAATGACACTGCAAAGACAGGCACCTATTGACTATGTCTATGTTGCAGAGCATTTTCAAAAAAAGTTTGAGAAAATTATTTCAAAAGATATTTGGAATAATTATCTCAAAATAACTTTTTTCAAAAAATGCTATTTCAGGAGAACGGTCCAAGGATCAGTTCCTTGTCCCAAAAAACTGCAGCTTTTTTTCGAAAGTGAAAGTCTACACTGGACTTTCTTTTTCAAAAAAAAAAAAAAAAGGAAAGACAATGGAAGAGATAGGCCAGCCTTTTTTGAAAAAAGCCTTTGCCGCAATCTTGAAAAAGGCTTTTTTTAAACTAAACCAGGTTTAACATTTGCAAAAAAGTGTGCTAGTATTTCAAGATACTGGCGTGCTTTTTTGAAAAAGCTAAACCCGAAATTTATTTTGAAATAAAAAGCCTTTTTTGAGATTGGCTTCAGAGCCATAACACAGCGTTTTGCCACCTATGGTACATTCCGATCAGAGCTGCCTGGGGCTGTACCATGTTGGCCCCGCAGTAGTTATAGCCCTGATTGGCTTTTTAAAAAAAAAAAAAAGCCAATCAGCGGACACGGCAAAGGCTTTTTTGAAAAATTCTGCCTCTCTCTTCGATTGGCTTTTTTTTTTTTTTCTGAAAAAGAAAGTCCAGTGTGTCAGCGGAGGTGGCAGCCATGATGGCCACCCCGCCCCACACGTAACCCCCTGGATTATGCTCCCTGATGGGCCTCCATCTCCGGGCCATCCAGCACAAGGGGAAAGAGTGTTAAGTATCAATCTCCCCTGATGGCTCTCAATCTCCTGCGTGAGTTTCTTCCTCCCTAGCTTTGTGTCAACAAGGAGGGGGGTGAGTTCCTATCCCCCTGAACAGTTTCTCGGCACCCCCATCACCACGAAGGAGGGGTCATTGTCTGGGGTCCCAGTTTTATCATTGGTCCTGACCAGGATCCCTCTCCTAATTGGCTATTTTTACTCTGGCTGGGCAAAATTCTATTAAAACCCCCTGTCTCAGCTAGCTTGTTGTTCTCCCACCCTCAGATGCTAAAGGGCACGTCGCGACCCGGTCGGACTGATCCCCCGACTGAGACAGGGAGTACCCGCCCCCGAGACCCTCTTTCTTTTTTTTGGGGTGTACACGGATTGCCGGCCGAACGATTAAGTACTGAGATGCTGCAGCTGGTCTGCCTCCTCGCTTTGGGTTCTACTGCGGTCCTGGGACAGGTATTATAAATCGATATAGGCCTCCTACCTTCTCTTAATCATTCTGCTTGGTACCATTTATATATAGTCTGTGATTGTAGCTTCTTCACCTGAGTTTTGTATAGTTTGTGTAGTTGTTATTATTTTCTCTGTATCCTGCATAATCTTTTTATGGTATAGCTGTTTAAGGTCTAGCATAGTTTTGTGTTGTTAATTTGTCAGGTGTTTTGTTAGTCATTTGTATTTTGCATCCTTCTTACTGTATAATTGTTCATTACTCTGCTTCTGCTCTAAACTGCTGGCCCCAAACTTCCCCAGTGTACACGGGGGGAGTGTGGGGGTTTATTTTTCTCTCATCTGACTTTTTTTTTTTTATTCTGCCGCCCACCCTTCTTGGTTAGCAAGGAGGAATGGCTTCCAGCCATTGGTAAATACACGTCGGGTGGGCTGGTCAGGGCCTATACCGATGTTGAGGCAGTAAAAGGCCAGAAAAGTCCTTGACTTATTATGGCCACCCTCTTGTAGGTCATTAATCCATACTGTTATTTAACTATAAGTACTTTTGTAGGTTGTAAGTGTTTTGCATAGACTCTCATACTTTATCCTGCTGTTTGGCTGGAGGTGTTTTACAGGTGCTTTATATAGACTCTTGCTCCACACTGTTACTTGGTTATAAGTGCTTTGCATAGGTTTTTAGCTTTATATTGTCATTTAGTTATAAGTGTTCATTTAGATTTTGCTTTATGCTATTAGTTGGTTATAAGTGTCCTATATAGATTTTTGCTTCATATTGTTAGTTGATTACAAGTGTTTTTGTATAGATCTCCCTGTTTTACACTGTTAAGGGGTTGAAGGTGTTTAAGGTGTCACTATAAACGTAGTTTTTTTTGTTTAATTGAACTGGTGTCTGTCTCATTGGTGGGTGTTGCTGGTCCATCCCAGTCACATCGCGAACCCGGGGTTCAACACAGTGTAGACTTTCACTTTCGAAAGAAAAAAGCCACAGTATTTCATGACAAGGAGCTGTCCCTGGACCATTCTCCCAAAATAGCATTATTGAAAAAAGTTATTTTGAGGTAATTATTCCAAATATATTTCAAAATAATTTTTTTGAAAAAGGTTTTTTCAAAAATGCTTTGCAATGTGGATGTAGCCATTGTCTGTTTCATTACATGCAGACTGTAAAAAGAGACACTCTGTGCACTTTGCATAAAAAGTTTCCTTCTGTTCACTTAACAAATAAAGTTCATTATAACTAAAATTATCTGTTCATTTTTTGTGAATTGAAAAATATTATAGTGATGGTTTTAAAGATATAAAAAAAGCCAACAAGAGTCCTGTGACACCTTAAAGACTATGAGTTTATGAGATTTCTTCAAGCATATGGCTTTGTGAGTGCTAACCCACTTTGACAGACAAAGTGGTCTGGCACCCACAAAAGCTTATGCCCAAAGAAATCTGTTAGTCTTTAAGGTGCCACAGGACTCTTGCTGGCTTTGCTGTGCCCAGACTAACATAGCTACCCCTCTGTAAAAATATAAAGACAACAATCTAAGTATTGTAGGGGAACCAAGAAGTTCAGATTCAGATTTTGACTCCAGAGTTCACAGGATCAAAGCCAGTTCCAGTCAACGTTCCCTGTAAACTGCGCAGCCGCCCCATCACTGCCCTGCTCAGGGAACACTGCTGGCTGCTCACAGCAGGCAGCCAGAGTCCCTGCTTGGCCAGAAGACTCTGTCTTCTGGCTGGCTGAGTGGTCCTCTGGTGCTGGGAGTTTTAAAAACTCTTGCCCAGAGAAGCTCTGACAGAGCATGCTCAGAAGCGCTGAGCATGCTCCATCAGTGCTTCTCTGGCTAGAGAAGCCATGACTCAGCCACGCCACTCCAGCAACCAGTAAAGGTGTGGAGGGTTGGGGGTCCAGCCGGCTGGGGGGTTACCGGGAGAGGGGATTAGGGTGGGAGAAGGGGCATCAGACTGGCAGTGGGACGGGGGGCTGAGTGGGAGCCTGAATCAGGCCGTCTGGCAGGGTGACTGGGAGAGTGTGGGGGGCAGGATCAGGCCCACAGGGGAGGGGAGGATCAGGCCCAGGACACAGCCTGCACAGCAAGCAATACAAGTTGCTCAGTTGCCTCACAGCCTTATAGGGTACATTGGTTCCAGTTCAGACTCGTCTACACTAAAAATGAGGCAATCCAGCTGGCATGCAAAAGGCTGGTTAGATGTGGGGCGAAGAGAGGCAGAATGCAAGAACTACCGGGTGAAGTTCCATGGTTTGTGTTACAAAAGAGGTCAGATGAATAGGATTGCAATGCTCCCTTTTTGCCTTGAAATCTAAACATGAGCAGAGGTGGCCTTAGGCAATTGGGGGTCCTAGGCAAAGACCCTTTATGGGTCCCCCTATAGGCCCTCAATGCTGCCCTCACTGGGACCCTGGGGCCCCACTGCCACCCTAACCACCCCCCACAGTCCGAACTCCCACGGGCAGGGCCATGCCTAGGGGGGAGCGGGGCCCAGGGCGAATCAGTTTGTGCAGGCCCCCCCTCCCATTTTAAACTTTGCAGCCTGCCGCCGTGTCATAATTTTTCTTTAATAAAATCATAGATGTCTAGCCCTCAGGCGAAAAAGCTGCAGAGAGAAGCAGAAAAACATGACCTGACTTTATCCTAAAGGCTCAAAACCCAGAAGTCAAAGAAAATAGCTCCCCCTCATTTATTATTTCTTTAAACATCACTTTAAGTGAATTTAATGATATATTTAAGGCAGACTTGTGACTATTTTTGATGTTTGGGGTAGGCAATACTGAATGTGTCATGGTGATATTTCATCAACCTCACAGCCAAGTGGACAGGAGCATCTGGAGGTACTCTTCTTTGTGGTTCTGGTCTTCTGTTCAAGATGGGCACACAATTTTACAAGTTCAATAATTTTTCTTAGATCAAGTTTTTGTTAAACTGAAAATCCAGAGAGAGAGATGCTATTTTTGGATAATATCAAGAAATAAATCCAGGTCCTCTCTCACCTTAAAGCACTGGATTCCAATTGTCTAATGTATGTTATTTCCTTTATGCTGCCTGACTCTCTCCTTTCCCATCTTATTTTAATATATGTATTCATACATTCCTCATTGGTTTGCAGGTGATCTAAGTAAGGAAAGTCGGGTACTGCTTGAGGATGAGAGGAAGAAACAAGGGACCTTTGGCCTCCTCTCAGATACCCTGATGTAAAAACAAACAAGAAATCTTGTATCTGTGGCACTTTCAAAGATTTTTAAAATTTATTTGTTAGCTTGTAAAAGTGCCACAAGACTCCTTGTTTGTTTTACATCAGGGATTCCTTGTTTGTTTCCCTAAACTAGACCCACACGGCGACAGCTGCTTTCCTCTTTGCCATGCTTTGGGACTGGTGGTCTGACTGCAATCAGTGACAATGGGGCATACTTACAGTGCAGACGGAAGGACAATCTTTAATGTGTTGATTGATGGCCATTAACCCTAAAAACCTAGTATTTCCATATAAGTGCTAGCCTGGGGTCTTCTCTCTCAGGTATAACAGATCATTATCTGCGCAGAGAAGTTTGCTCAAAAAGACATCCCTGAAGACTGAAAACTCTTGTTAAGCGTAGAAGGAAAAAAGTTCCTTAATATCTCGAACGCTTTCTAGAGATGCCGATGTAAATTCGAAGAGAAGATCCTGTTTTGTAAAGGTTGGGGATGTGACATTCTCCTGACTTTGTCCCTGTTTGCTTTCCTGAGGCTGGCTCCATAAGTTTTATCTCAACACTTGACCTCTCTCTTCCCCTCAGGGAGCAGTTGTGGGAAGGTGGCTACTTAAGTCAAGAGCTCCTGTAACCAAACACTGCCTGCCCCAATTCCCTTCCCCCTTCCCTGACCAGCCGGAGCTGTTTCCTGGGCAGGCTAGCTCCTCAGCTTGAAGAAGGTCCCTGCTCCTTTACTCCTGCTGGTTGTGTGGGACCCCCAAAAGCACAAGGCCCCCCAAAGCGTGAGGCCTAGGGCAGTTGCCCCTTTTGGCCCCTCCCTTAAGGATGGCTCTGCTCACAGGGATGGAGTGGGGGGCACAGACCGCCAGGGCCAGAAGCTGCACTGCCCACCCAGCATCTCTGCAGCAGGGGTGGAGCAGTGCTCCCCACCTACCACCAGCTGGCCATGGCTCCTCAGGGGGAGGAAGGAGAGTAACCGGCATGGAGCTGCGGTTTGCCAGGAGTGCAGCCTCCTGGAGTGGCCTGCTCCAAAGAGTTCGGGCCTCTTCACCCCCAGCCACCCCAGGCCTGAATGGGCCCAATCCACCTCTATTCAGGCCTGTGGTGGCCTGGGATGAAGCAGCCCGAACTCTTCAGAGCAGGCTGCTGCAGGGATTCCCATTCCCAGCAAGCTGCAGCTCCATGCCAGCCACTCTCCTCCCTCCTCCTTGGGAGGCATGGCCGGCTGCTGGTAGATGCGGAGCACTGCTCCATCCCTGCTGAAGAGATGCTGGGTGGGTGGCGCAGCTTCTGGCCCTGGCACTCCATAGCCCCCCGTGAGTGCTAAGGTAAGTGAAGCAGGTGACCGCTACAGGGCCCCTTACTGCTTGGAGCCCTAGGCAACCACCTGCTTTGCTTAACCCAAAAGCCAGGGCTGGTGCTAGGTGGTAAGCAGCCCCTGCATTGCAGGGGGGCACTGGCATTTGAGGGGCACCTAAAGGGGACAGCGCCGTGGTGCTCCCCTGACGATGTCACTCGTCTGCACCAGCGTTGCTCCGCTGTGCGGGGGGGGCACAATCCCCAGCGCCGGCCCCGCCGAAAGCTGCCGAGCATGAGCAGTGTAAAGCTCCAAAGGGGTAGCTGTCTCAATCTAGTTCAACAAGACAAACGAGGAGTCTCGTGGCATTTTTAAAGACTAACAGATTTATTTATTGCACGAGCTTTCACAGGAGAAAATCCCACTTCGTCAGACACTTGGAGATGGAAAAAACTTACAGAAATTGGTAAGTATCTGCAAGTTCTCCATCTTCAAGCATTTGAGGAAGTGGAATTTTCTCTCATGAAATTTCATGTGATAAATAAGCTTGTTAGTTAGTCTTCAAAAGAGCCACAGGACTCCTTATTTGTTTTTCAGGGTAAACCTGTTCACATATGAATAAGAAAAAAAAAAAAAGAAAAGAAAGCAACATCTTCTTCTGGTAAAAGAACAAGAAGGTGAGATTGGGAATATACCTCACCTAAACTAGGCAGAGATGCAGGTCTGAATGATGGTTATTGACTACTTCCATATCATTCTACATTCTTGCAAACATGCATTATTTGGATTAAATTTAATGAAGTAGGTCCTATTTCCTCAGCTGGAGCCTGTTGATCTTTACAATTCACTTTATAATTATTCTGTAAACTCCTGTGATTTAATTATTGCAGGAGAATCCCAACACTACTGATAACTGTTTAATTAAAAACACAATTAAGAAGCCATAGCATCAACATGTAACATGGTACTTGGAAGAGATTAGTGGCTGAAAATTTATTCAACTTTCTTTTATTGGCTAAGTTTGCCAATATACTCAGAAGCCTGAGAATTTAAAACTGAGAAGGGTGAGGTGCCACCTGTGGACAACAGCCATAGCTATTTTTTAATTTTGATTCTGCTTAATTTATGCAACATCAAGCTTGAGGAAAAGCATTCCCTGGGGAAACTGGGATAAGGCTAGAATCTCTAGTAGAGAACAGACAAACCTTGGATACAAGAATCACAAAGGAATTCTTCACCAAGGCTGCCAGATGCAAAGAAATTCTGTGAGGAATCTCATCTTCCTACTCTTCTTGTACCTACTGGAGAGCTGGGGGGCTTTCTTACCTTCCTGGGAACTCTTTTCAACTATGAAAAATGCCATCACAGGAGTGAGGGCAGAATTCTGGTCTAGTGGCACTTCACACCCACTTCAAATAGGTGCAAAGACTCCATAAGGCAAAAGGAAGGGGAGAATCAGAGCCTCCCCTGGTGAAAGTCAGTGAAACTGTGCTGATTTATACCAGCTGAGGATATAGCCCTCAACATCTTCCTGGTTTGAGGTGAGACTACTAGTGTGAGAGATCTCCTCATTCAAATCTGGTACAAAGCCATTACCCTGGCACCTTTATCAGCATTGAATTCATCTTAAACCATTTAAAATGAAAGAAACAGAAAACTAGCACTTCAGTGATAGTGAGTTGAGTCTGGAAACACTGAGATTGGACAATGGACTATGACTAAAACAGCTCCCATTGCTTAGATGCTTTGGACTTTTGAGAGAACAGAGGTATTTATGTAGCTAAAGGTGGAAACACAATAGCTGCTTTTCTCCCTTTGACAAACCAGGCAGGGCCCACCAATGTCTTTGTGAGTTCACTTCTACAGCTTCTGATGCACGGGTCAGCCCAGTCGCTCAGGTTCATTGTTTAGGAAGCGGATAGTGTCTTTTCAGGAAGGAAAGTTTTCATTTGTCTATTGGGAAATGGACTGGGCATGAATAGATGCAATGACAGACCCTAGGGCTGATAGTGCTTGCTAGATTTAAACAGTCCCACTTGGTGCTGATAAGAAATAGGAGGATTCTTAAATTTCGAGGCTGTCTTCTCCTATTATTCTTTAAAACACACAGCTTTCCCCCCTAACTATGTTGTATCAAACTCTTTTCATTTAAGGCTTTTTAAAAAAGCTGAAACTACTGAAAAAATTAAATGTCTGCCTTCTTGAATATTATCTTCTGAGTGTGTGTACCCTCTCTCCCCTTCCCTTCCTGGAGAGACCAGCCATCACATGAAAATGCTTTTCATCATCTGCAAAATTTGATGCCCAAAATAGCCCCATGGTTGCCCTAGCAACCAACATTTATTCCCCCTCCCCCCACCCTTTGCATATTGCTGCATATTTCTATCATCTCTTTCCAGGCACAGTTCATAAACACGGCTGCATAATAAAGAATGTTATCACCAATGACTTACAGCCCAGCTGCTGCAAATAAGATATGAAGTGGCAGGGAAATGCAATTTCATGCAGCTAGGACAACAGATTGATTGGGTGCCCTTCAAATTTGATGCCACTTCTTTAAGTCTGTCCAAATTAAAAAAAAGAAAAGAAAAGAAAAGAAAAGAAAAGAAAAGAAAAGAAAAGTTGGCTCTCTCCAGTTTTTCCTGGTAGCAGTAGACAATAAAAGCACGAGATAATTCATAGGGATACTCTCTATGGCTGAAGCAACCTTGCCCTGAGACACTGATGATTCAAAGAGATATGTACCTTCCTTACTACCCCCACTTCTCCAGCTCTTCTTCATCAAAAGGTTTATCCCTCCGGTTTAGCCATTTTTTAATTTAATTTGCTTGCCTTTCAAATCATTATTCCTGGTCAGATTAGTAGCAGGAGGGCTGTTGTAGATTCAGATAAAACAAAATCCCGCACTCCCATCAATGCCATCTTCAAAACTGGATTATTTGTAGGTACAGTGATATGAAAAGATGTGAGCAGATCCCACTGATGGAAAGTGGTCCCAAGATCAATAACATGGCCAGAGGAGGTAAGGTTCCAAGCCAGGACTCTTCAACAGTTGCAGCTGGTGATGAGCTAACCCCTGTGTGAATATTGATCTGAATCTGGGGAGGTCACTTTATTCCTTTGTGCCAGTGTTTAAAGTATTTGGGACAAATTCTCTGCTGACTCTGTGGCACTGAAGTATCTGGAGTTGCGCCTGCTTGCACCAGAACGAATTCAGCTCTCTCACCCAGCCTCACTCTCATCTCTTTCCCCTCTATCTGTATGTTAAAATGGTTATGCGCTGAACTCTTTGCTAGGCTCTGGTACATTGTTCACGGTCAAGTTGGTGATGCTTTCTGGCTTTTCTGTTCCTCCGTCCTAGACAAGAGCAACTTGCATTAGTGATGGTGTCAGAAGTTTAAAGGCCTCATGCAACTGTGTGCAATTCCCCTACCCCCGTCATCCTCCCTCCATTCCTGCCCCAGGTGGGTTAGTTTCCAAGCAGGTTATACGGCTTGTAGCTCTGTAGGATATCTCCCATGCCCAGGGGTTTCCTGTCAGCAATGCTAAGCAGTTCCTGAGGCATAAGTACATCATGGAGTTCCATGTGTCTTCCTTTGCATCATCAAGTACCATTCATTGTCCAAGGCATGATACCAGACTAAATGTATGCTTGGCTGAAGAAGCCCACAGTACCAGGAAACTTGCAGCGAATGGAGAACTAGGGTCTGCTATTTCCCCTTCCCACTAAAAAAAGATAGAACAGGGGAAGAGATATTCAACCCTACACAAAGGATCAGTTTCAGTTTGGAGAAGCACATGGGCAAAAGTTCAAATTGGACCAGCTGTTGTTGCCTCATTTAAGTCCTCAGAATATATCAGTTCACAAAGACCAATGGCCCAGACATATGATATTGTACTCATAATGTGGACTAAGGATGTGTTCAATCCTTTATGAGGGTTTAATCTGCCAATACATGGGGAATTTAAAGATATGAACTCATGGCCTTTCCCCTCCTTACTTAGCACAGGCTGCACAGTCTCATTCAAATAACAATTGCATTTAATATTACACCCAATTCTGAATTTCTGAACATTAAAGTTGCTGGGGCACTTTCCCCAGCATAAAGGGTGTACTCGCTGTCTTCTCCACTCTGGTTTGGGTAATTACATTCCAAAAACCTCAATTCCTTCTGCGGTTCCTTTGAATGCCGTATTATTCTTTACCTCCTGTCCCAAATTGATGCACAGTATTACTCTGCCCTTCCTAGCTTGCAGTCTGACAAGATCATAGTACAATTGGGTGTGAAGTTGTCAGCCAGAAGGGTGTGTCCTGAAAATCACTGAAGGGTGGTTGGTCTATCAAGATTGCCCTGTTGCAACAAAGGAAATTAAAAGACTAACCAGCTGAATGCTGTGCAACTCACATGGTTTAGGACTCCACATATTCGGCCCACATATGGGAGAATTGTCATTTTATACAATTGGAGCTTTGCCCGCATCCAGAACAAAGAACCAAATTCTGTCCCTCTTTATAAGGGCTGTGCAAGACTCAAAATTCACGACAACCACAGTGGTTCTGCTGCAGGGTGCGGGGGTGTCCGAATGCACATACAGATCTGACAGGGACGCCACCCCACAGGAATGTGCAAGAGGAGTGTGTGAGTTAGCAATATAAAGGAAAGCATTGACGACATGAAGTTGTGGGCTCCCTGTAGAGCAAAGTCTCGAGTATGGTGAATTGGTGTGATCACCCCAGGTCCTGCACTTTGGGGGCCTCCACACTTCATGCTAGAACCTGGCAGGAGACAGGCAGCTGCTGCCACAGTCCCAGCTTCACCCTGTGCCCTGCATCACTCTGGGGATGGCCTTGCTCCCTTGCATATTCCCAGAGTCTTAGACACTTTGCAGCTATTTTATTCTATTATGGCTTCGCAGAGCACTCACCCCCTAGTTACCTGAACACCTTGCAGAACACAACACGCCCTTGTCAGTCACGCTTCTCTCTCCCCCCCTCCCTCACAAAGGAAACTGTTAGGAGATTTTTTTATTTCTATTATTTTAACACTATTTAATATATTAAACAAACATTATTCTATGCGGTTCTGTTAGCAGATCCAAAATTGAAGAAATGCCTTCCATTTGAAGCAGAAGGGAATGAGATTTGTGGCATGTCACAGATTCTGCAGGAGCTCTTTCCACTGGCTCCCATGAAAGACAAACTTTATCCTTCAGAACAATAGAGCTTCTCCCCCCCAAAGGAGAGGAGCTGTTGACTCCAGTCCCATGCCATGCTGTAACTTCATGATCTTTCATATGTTACGCATCTAAACCACTGAATGCCTCGAGGATGAGGGACAAGACCTTAATTTGGCTCGTTGTGCTATGGGAAGATAAGACAGAGAGTTGAGAACAGCAGGTCTGATGTGCTCACCATAGCTTGCATTGTGGAGCAGCTGGACTACTGCCTTCTGCACCAGCAGGGAGTTTCCTGAAAGCTGGCCAACTGATACAGTCACTGTAGTCCAGACTGGCAGTGACAAAAACATATGTGATTGGTCCAAACCATCATTCTGTAAGCAGGGATGTATTCTCCATCCAGACCAATTGTAGATGACATTGTGCATTACTTGCAGATGCTGCTGTTTAGAGTTCAACATCCACAACAAATCTGGAAGCCAGCTAAACAATGTTCTCTGTTGATCACCTGTGGCTGTGTATCTTCAACAAGCAGAGACAATAATGTGGCCACAGATGTTTCAAAATGTTTCCCTCTGCCAAATAGTGTAATCTCTGTCTTGTTGGAGTTCAGCCTCAACCAGGTATTTTTCATTCTTGAATTGATCTGGACCAAGCATTGTGCCAACTCATGCTGTCACATGCAGCAAAGGAGAGATAGAACTCAGTGTCATCAGCATGTTGCTGACACTTGCACCCGTGAGGTCTCACCAGTGTTAGCGGCTGCATAAAATGTTGGCGTTTCATGCTTAGTTTCCAGGTCAGGGCAGGGGGCAGACTCTGCTTCTGTAACTCCTTTTCAGCATTAAGTACATTTGCAAAGGAGAAGTATCTTTAACAGTTCATCCGCTTCTATTACCAATTCCCCATCTTAAAAGATGAAGGATTGTCTTGTCCAGGACTGAGTCAGAGCCTTGGGTTCTATTTCTAGCTTTAACACAGATTTGCTGTGTCACTTTCCACAAGGTCGCAACCTGACTGTGCCTTCTTTCCCCACCTGTAAAATGCAACAGTGAACCTATTTAAAAACTGTGGACCCAAATAGCTCTGATTGAGGGTACATGGCAGTCACATCTAAATTTTGTAGCTTGAGCACATGTCAAGTAAAATGAGCATGATACTGCCCTACCTCCCTTGGGTGCCATGATGTTTAACGAATGTCTGTAGAACACTGTTGTCCTCAGATGGAAGGAAGTAAAACAGGGCAAAGTATCAATCTAATTCACAGTATGGGGTGATTTCAGATCTACTGTGGCCACATGCAACTCCACTGAAGTCAGTGGATTGACACCTGCTTAGGGGTTGGAATTTGCTCAGTGACAACATAATCACATCCACAGCAAGTAGATTGGTTTCTCAGGTGGAGTTGTGTGCCTACAGGAGGGAGCAAAAGAACTCCATGGGAGTTCTTTTTTCATAGCAATATCTCTAGTAACAAAGAACAAAGAAAGGGAAACCCAGAAAACACACTGAGTTAAAGGAGAAAGGTTCATATGCTGAATAATTTCAACATTTCCTTTGAGGCATGAGTAGCTTTTTAATCTAGTGAGGGTCATTTCTGTGTTGATTTCTGCCCTGAATGGAGGCCAAGTTCAAGGGAGCTTCATTCCTTTTAATTTCTTTTAGATGTGAGTGCTTGGACATAGAATCCCATTTATTCTTCTTGCCTCAAGTAAATAAATAATAATAAAAAACCTAGTGTGCCCTATCAATGCCCCATAATAAATAGAATCTAAACTTCACTTTCTTTTTTTTTTGCATCTAAAACCTTAAACCCCACTGACACCATAAAACATCAGCATCCCATGTCCCATGATTGTTTCCCATAATCTAGGAGAACATTAAGGAGAAAAAAATTGTCCTGAAAAATGACATCTTATCTATCTTATCCCCTCCATCTTCATCTCCCACTGCCACTCCACATTTCTGTCATTGCAGGTCAGACAGCTGCTCCCCACTTTATAATCTGCAGCGGTGATAAATTCTTGTATGCACCGATTACCAGTGACTGCATGAGTGCCATGTCAATCTGGAAACTAGCAAATTCACTGACAGTTGCTATTCTTTGTCCTGCAGGAGTAGGAAAAAAGCACTGACACTGGAAATTTGCCTCTCTCCTCCATGTCTCATGTCAGCGAGGAAGAACTATTATTCGAACAAGACTCCACATTAGCACCCACATCATAAGAGACACACAACCACTTCGATCCACTCTTCTGAGTTCTTAAGAGTTTGCAAGGGAGAGGCAGGGCAGGAAAGTTCATTTGTATGAGCTGGGGATCTTTTGTATTGGGCCAAGACCTCAGCATGGCTAAAGAAATGTTTAAAATGGCAGGACAGTTGGGGAATATGCCTAACTGCAGTGTATCTGTCAAAAAATGATTTAATGATTTTATCTGCTAACAAGCAACTGGATTGCCTAATGATGAACTGATCTTCGTAGGACAGGGATACCTACTGAAGATTCCACTTGCACTATACAAGTGGTTGAGAGATTTGGCCCTGTTTGGTTTTTCTACAGGTCATGATAATGCTTAGCATGCTAAAGTGACTAACTGAGACTCATGTTCTCCCATGAGACTGGAAACAGAGAATGGCTTAGTTTGCTCTTGTGTCATAAGCAATGTCCATCTAAAGCTGGGTAAGTGGGGTGGTGAGGGGAAGAAAGGGTGAGATCTTTAGCCAATGTCACTTAGCATAGCTCCTCTGAAGTCAATGGGCCAACTCTTAAGCCAGTGTCAGCCAGCAAAGCTCCAATGACTCTTCAAAAGGAAGGAAGAAATGCCAGCTTGCAGGCAGCTGCAGGGGATCTCTTCCTAAAAACACCAGCACTCTTTAGGGAGATTGACTATGATCAAGGGAATTGTGTGTCCGAACTGTGTCTGTCTACACCATCCCTTGGACTAGGACTGTATGTCTTTTAAATAGGATACAGCTTCATGTTCAGTCAGTACTAATAATGGATGCTCAGATGCAGAGGAATGCAAAGAAGCAGGTCCTTGAAAGGTTTGCACACTATAGAAGGGTCAGAGTAATGGAAATTATTTGCATTCATTGGGTTTATTCCACTCAAGTAGAGATAGGTGCTGCAATCCTTCTGAGTTGCAAAAGCAGGATAAAGTAGTTTTATATACACGCTGGTGAGTTTGTTCCCTTTCAGTAGCAGGTCCAGTGAACTATCTTACCAGAAGACAGCACTTGTTAATTGTTTTCAGAAGATTCCTGCCCTGTACTTCATTTGAAAAAAGTGAACCATGGAGGAAATTCACCCGCTCATCGCTGTATCCCTGAGTTGCCCAGTCTATGCACAAGTGCGGGAAAACATGTCTTTCTAAATCAAGCTTTCTTGTCTTCTGTAATTCTGTGGCTCCGCACTTCGGCTACACGCATCTTTTTTCTATCTATAAAATTTCCTTTTTTCTTCTTTTGTATGACATACAGGATAGCTCTGTTCTTTTTTTTCACCTGTATTTGCTCTTTCTTTTGTGCTGGATACAAGGGGATTTGATTGAATTAACGTAATTGGCAAATGCATTGTTCAGACAGCTGTGGAATAAATGACTTTGTGCATTAGGCGGAGGGTTAAGTAGCTCATGGGATGGCAGCTCCCACTACCTATTGTTGTTGCCAGGCATCTCTGCATTGATTCAGGATCAATCAATCAATCAATCATCATCGAACTTCTAAGTGGGCTCACAGGCAGTTCCTCTGGGTTCTTCATCTGAGCTGGAGACTCACACGTGGGGCCTTTTGGATCAAAAGCAGCTAGAGAGCAATACTGATGGAGTTGGGAGGAGCCACGCAAAAGTTTGCCACAATTTACTGTGTAAAATGCATTCGAACTAGTGCCTAAATACTTAGTTACTTTAAAACAGAACGTCCCTGTGTCTCCAGAGAGAGGCATCCTCTCTGCCTCCTGGGCCTAGATTGCTGTCATTTCCTGAATTACAAATATTAGGGTGGGGATTTGAGTTTATAAATCTCTGCTGAGCACATGAGAGCTTCCACAGCCCACCCTGCCTGCAATAAGAATCTGAAACTCGGGAGTACTGGGAAGTTCCAAAGGGGCAGCTGTGTTAGCCTTGTTCAGCAAAACAAACAAGGAGTCCTGTGTCACTTAAAGACTAACAAATTTTTATTTATTGCATGAGCTTTTGTGGGAGAAAATCCCACTTCGTCAGATGCTTTGATGGTGAGGGAACTTACAGTATGGGAGAAATGAATGCAGGGAAGTATAAGTCATGGGATCAGGTCACACCGTAACAGCAAATCAAAGCAGTTGTTAAGATTCAAACACTTGGGAACAGCATATAGAGGAGGATGAGGTTAAATAACCTGCTGTAATGAGAGAAAAATCTGAAATCCCTATTTAGCCTCAAAGCAACATGGTCAAATTTCCAAATAAATTCAGGCTCTGCAGCTTCTATTTCTTAGGCTCAGTGGCACAACAGGGAGTCAGTATCCACTGACTAGGACGTCCTGTTTCACTGTAATGCAAGTCCCCTGAGCAGAAAGAAGGACTCCTGTTTGACTAAGGAGTGACACCTTCTTCTCCCCTGAATGTGCCTCATGTTTCAGTGCAAGTTTCCGTGGCTATGTCCACGCACAGGGAGTTAAATCAATTTAACTTGAAGCAATTTAAGTTAAATTGATAAACCAATCATTAAATTGATTTAACTTAAATCAATTTAACAGGTCCCCATAGAAAAAAGCAAATCGAACTAGCATGTCCACGGACAGGACTTGCTAGTTTGATTAAGGAGAGGGGCACCCTGGGAGGTGGAGCAACATGGCCCCCTGGAAGGGCCATGTTGCCACCCATCCCCCTGCCTGGCTCTCCCAGGAGAGCCAGTGGCAAGGAAAAAAATCCCTAGTAAAGTCAACTTAAGCAAACACATTTTTTATTAGGACACTTTCTTAAGGCGACTTAACCAACTTTTTTAAGTCGACTTAAGACAGGGGTCTCAAACTCAAATCACCATGAGGGCTGCATGAGGACTAGTACATTAGCCCAAGGGCCACACCACTGAAACCTTTTCATACAACGATATTGCAAATATCAGTAACAATAATGTCGTTACGGGCCGCAGGAAATAGCTTTAGGTGCTGCATGCAGCCCTCGGATTGCGTGTGTGAGACCCCTGACTTAAGAGAAGGGTGGATTCACTAAGTCAAATTAATAAAGTCAACTTTAAGTGGACTTTATTAAGTCGACTTAACAAAGTCGACTTAGCTTTTGTAGTGTAGATATAACCTATGGGAGAATGTCCTTCATGCTGCCCCTTGTTAAAGAGGTGAGTGTTACTTCTTAGGGTCTCCCACCTCCTGCACTAGAGCCCTGGGAGCTAGGAACAAGGACCCTTGTTTTACACATTTGGAAAGAATTTCTGACCCAGTTTCCATAAGTGGACTGAGCACAGAGGTGGATTATCCCTGGCAGTGAATTGGGGAGCCTGTTGCTTCTAGGTTAGTGTGAATTTGACACGATCAGCCATGCTGAGCAGAGCAATGCAGCCACACCGACAAACGTGCAGCGACCTGCTGTGTGTGAAATGAGCTGTATGAAATAGACCTGATCCTAGCAGTCTATATCAGCATCCTCTCAGGTGGGACTTGGCCAGCAGTCTTAGCAGAGAGGCAGAGGAGACAGAATTGCCCTGTCATCCAAAGAGGGGGTCAGCGCCAGGTCACTGGCAGAGCACGCTGTGAGGAGATGACTTGTTTTACCATTGCTGACACCATAAAAAAGAAAACAGAGGTCTCCATCCTCCCAGGCTGTCACTGAAGTACCTGCTCCAGCAGCACTAAATTCAATTGAAAAAATACTTGAAAGCTTTTCTTTGCTTTTGCACACAGTCACAGGGAACAAGAGAAATTTTCATAGCCATCTTGATTTCAACTAACTGAAATGCGTGTAAATCTTTTTTTTTTTAATCCCACTTACATTTGGTGCCTGACTTGTGCATAAAACTTCTCCAGATTTACACAAGTCAACTCTGTAAGTCATTCCTTTCCCAATCGGGCCTTATATCTTGATGACCTTTCAGAAACCAATGACTGCTTTTCTGTTGTTATCCATAATTGGAAAAGCACTGGAGATAAGAAAATTTATAGCAATGAATGATCTACCTGAGAGAGACAATAAAGAACACTGGCCAGCAAGAAAGAGAGAAGAAAATATATCTGCCCTCCTCACTGCCACACACAACTCCCAATGAAAATTAACTTTTTTGTATCTTTTACAAAAAATATTTACCACACGTGTTCTGCCCTTTAACTAATTATTACCTTCCCTTGCCCATCCAGCTGACATTTCCAAAATACAACTATAGTCCTGGCTAACATCTGCTCTAATTTCTTCCTATTATGAATTTACACACACACACCGTGCACACGCACACACTAATTTGAACCCTATGAAAAGCACACGGACTTGGAGTTTGCTTCCTCTTTCATGTGCAGCCTTCTCAGTCCTAATCTTATCCTTCTCCCCTCCTATTCCTACCAAAGTGAATAATCTTTTTAATCCCATGAAATTGAGATTCCTGCAGAATGATAATCTGGAACCAAAGTGAATATATGAACACATGTTTACTGGACAGGGAAATGGGAGTAAGATAAACCTCAATTCTTATCATAGAGTTTGCGTGCGCACGCGCGCGCACACACACACACATCCCTACCTTTGGGGTTAATCACACAGACACAGTAATCCTCCTGCCATCACTCACACTGATCTCTGCCAGCAGGAATCAATTCACTCAAGAGGATCACTGAACTGCTCATGGACAGCAACAAAATAAAGAGCCATTCCCAGCCTGATTTTTACTGTTTTAGAAGGACAGAAAGGCTAGCCACTGCCTCAGCTGAGGAAAGGCAAATATGGGAACACACTTCCATTATTTTTAAGATGCAAGAGTCATTTCTAAGGCTCAGATTCTTATTTGAGTAATGCTAATGTAAACTCATCATATACAAATGCCCTTGAATACACATTACTCCCATCCAGTTAAATTTGCAGTTTAGCCTAAAGAAATAAAGTGACCATCAGGAAATTTAGACTTGAAATTAGACACAGGTTTCTAACTGTCAGAGAAGTGAAGTTCTGGAATAGCCTCTTGATGGGAGCAGTGGGGGGCAAAAAACTTAGCTGGCTTCAAAACTGAGCTGGATAAATTTATGGAGGGGGTGGTATGATGGGACAGCCTAGTTTGGCAATTAACTGATCTTTGACTATGGATGGTAAATATGCCAATGGCTTGTGATGGGATGTTGTATGGGGTGTGTTCTGAGTTGGTGCAGAGAATTCTTTTTTGGGTTTCTGGTCAGCCTTGTTCATATGCTCAGGCATTAGCTGATCATCATATTTGGGGTCAAGAGGGGATTCTTCCCCATGGGCTGAGTGGTAGGGACTCTGGGGGGTTTTCTCCTTCCTGTATAATGTGGGACACAGGTCACTTACTAGAGGTGTCTCTGTACTTTGAAGTCTTTAAACCACATTTTGGGGTCTTCAATGACTCAATCATAGGTTAGGTCAGTGGTTTCCAACCTCTTCAAAGTACAGTGCTGCCACAGCCATGCCCCCTGGCCCCTGCTAGTGAGTAGAGCCACCATGGACATGGGTCCCACCCCCTCCAGGTAAGTGGGGCTACCCCTGCAAGGGAGGGGAGCCAAGCCACTGCTGGCATCGCAACTAGCCAGCAAGCAGTGGCACTGCCACCATGGCCCCCGCCCTCTTCAGGTAAGTGGGGCCACCCCTGCAGGGGAATGGAGCCACCACCAGGGTCAGGAAGCCCTCTGCGCCCCCCCAGGTCCCCACTAGCCCCACAGCCCCAATGCCTTGAGCCCCTCAACCCTATTCACACACCCCCACACACACTTACCTGCAGCTGCAGCTACTGACTGGTCTGCAGCATGTTTCTGAAGCAGCAAGGGACAGAGTGAAGCTTGGGTGAGGGTTTGCTAACTGTGTGTTTGTGACTTTTTTCCTACAGCTGACTTCTGTTAATTGTTTCTTACTGTGGGTGGGGGCTGTTTGCACCATTGTTCCCTGATCACCGTTGAGCACCAGCCTCAATCAGCCTTGTGATCACCCTTCCCCTGTGTGTTTAACGACGGGCAAGGGCTGACCTAGGCAGAGAAGGCTTTAAAAGCCAGTGGCTGAGCGACCAGAGCACAGCAAACATAGAATCATAGAACCATAGGGTTGGAAGGGACCTCATGAGGTCATCTAGTCCAACCCCCTGCCAGAGGCAGGACCACTCCCACTAAACCATCCCAGTCATGGTTTTGTCCAGCTGGGCCTTAAACACCTCCAAAGATGGAGACTCCCCCACCTCCCTAGGCAGCTCATTCCAATGCTTCACCACTCGCCTTGTAAAAAAGTTTTTCCTAATATCCAGCCTCGACCTCCCTAACTGTAACTTGAGACCATTGATCCTCGTTCTGTCCTCCGTTACTACCGAGAATAATCAAGCGCCATCCTCCCTGGAGCATTCCTTCAAGTAGTTGAAGGTTGCTATCAAATCCCCCCTCAATCTTCTCTTCTGCAGACTAAATAAGCCTAATGCTTTCAGTCTTTCCTCATAGGGCTTGTGCTCCAGCCCTTTGATCATTTCAGTTGCCCTCCTCTGAACTCTCTCTAGCATGTTCCTGTCCTTTTTGTAGTGGGGAGCCCAAAACTGAACACAGTATTCTAGATGTGGCCTCACCAGTGCAGAATAGAGGGGAATGATCACATCCCTTGATCTGCTGGTAATACTTCTTTTGATGCAGCCCAGTATGCCATTGGCCTTTTTGGCAGCAAGAGCACACTGCTGACTCATATCCAGCTTCCCATCCAGGGGAGTTTGAGAGGGAGTTTAGGGAGGAGTTTGGTGAGGTCGTGATGGTGAAGAGGAGCCGCACTGCTGCCAGCGCCCCTTCTGTCTCCTCTACCTGTGTCCGTAGCCAGATAGACATCCTGACCATAGATATCTCTACCCAGATCCTGGTGTGGACTTGCAGGGACTGCGGCCTGCAGTTCCCCATCACTGACAATCAGGCTGGGGAGATGAATCAATGTGACAGGTGCCTGCTGGTGGAATCTCTCAGGAGGCAGGTGGGAGAGTTACAGGAGGAGGTGTCTTGGCTCAGGAGTATCCACACCCTGGAGAAGTTCCTCAACAGCATCCACGAGGAGGCGTGCAAGAAGGAGGGCACTATCTAGGTGCCAGAGACTACTGCCACCACACTGGAGATGGATGGGGAGCCTGTGGCAGGGGAAGGACACTGGCAGCTGGTTACTTCTGGCAGCAGGCAGTGCTCCACCCCTGCTCACATGCCACCCTCTGTTGTGGCAAAGAATCGTTATGCAGTACTAGAGACCTTGAAGGAGATGGAAGAAGAGACGCCATGCACCCTGAGGCTGGGAAGATCACAGCCACCACAGCTAGGAGGAAACGTAGAGTTGTGGTGGTTGGGGACTCACTTCTGAGGGGGAAGGAGGCACCCATCTGTCGCCCTGACAAGGTCTCCAGAGAGGCATGCTGCCTGCCAGGTGCCCACATCCGAGACATTATGGAGGGACTGTCGAGAATCATCCACCCCTCTGACTACTACCCCATGCTTCTCATCCATGTGGGAACCAATGATACTGCGAGAGGTGATCCTCAGCAGATCAAAGGTGACTTCAGGGCTCTGGGAGCGTGGGTGAAGGAGTCTGGAGCACAGGTGGTGTTCTCCTCGATTCTTCCAGTCAAGGGTAGGGGCCTGAGCAGAGATAGATGCATCCTGGAGATGAACGCTTGGCTGCGAAGATGGTGTCGTCAGGAGGGCTTTGGCTTCCTTGACCATGGGTTGCTGTTTCAGGAAGAAGGACTGCTAGGCAGAGATGGACTCCATCTTTCGAGGAAGGGGAAGAGCATATTTTGACGCAGACTGGCTGACCTAGTGAGGAGGGCTTTAAACTAGGTCTGACGGGGGAAGGAGACCAAAGCCCACAGGTAAGTGACAATGTGGGAGACCAGGCGGAAGGGATGGAACTTGGGGGGTGCTGGGACTGTAACTCCAAGGATAAAAGAGAGGGTAGTTGGAACATGCAGGGGGAATCAAATAATCATCTTAGGTGCTCTAATGAAGCCCTAATACCTGAGGCAAGTGGGGGAGGTCAACACCAAGAGAAAACGCAGGGAGGTAGATACCATAGAATTGAAACTCAAAATGGGAAAGTAGGGCAATGGGCCTGGTATCTTAGGTGCCTATACATGAATGCGAGGAGCCTGGGAAACAAGCAGAAAGAATTGGTAGTACTGGCACAGACAAAGAACTATGATATAACTGGGATAACAGAGACATGGTGGGATAGTTTGCATGACTGGAGCTCTGCAATAGATGGGTATAAAATGTTCAGGAAGGAGAGGCAGGGAAGAAGAGGGGGAGGAGTAGCTCTATATGTAAAAGGGCTCTATGGCTGCTCAGAGCTTCATTATGAAAGTGGAAACATTCCAGCTGAAAGTCTGTGGGTTAAGTTTAGAGGGGAGAGCAACAAGGGGGATGTCGTGGTGGGTGTCTGCTGTGGACCTCCAGACCAGGAGGAGGAGGTGGATGAGGCATTCTATGGACAACTAGCGGAAGTTTCTAAATCACAGGCCCTGGTTCTCATGGGGGACTTCAATTACCCTGACATCTGCTGGGAGGCTAATACAGCAGTCCACAGGCAATCCAGGAAGTTTCTGGAGAGTGTTGAGGACAATTTCCTGGTACAAATGCTGGAGGAACCAACTAGGGGCCTTGCACCTCTCAATCTGCTGCTCACAAACAGAGAAGAATTGATCAGGGAAGTAGAAGTAAATGGCAACCTGGGTAGCAGTGACCTTGAGATGATTGAGTTCAAGATGCTGATTAAAGGAAAGAAGGAAAGAAGCAAAACACAAACCCTGGACTTCAGAAAAGCAGATTTTGGCTCCCTCAGGGAACTGATGGGCAGGATCCCTTGGGAGGCTGATCTGAAGGGGAAATGTGTCCAAGAGAGTTGGCTGCATTTTAAAGAAACCCTGCTAAGGGCACAGGAAGATACCATTCCAATAAAGAGAAAGTATGGCAAATGTGGAAGGCGCCCAGAGTGGCTTAACAGAGAGCTCTGCATTGAGCTGAAGCATAAAAAGGAAGCTTACAGGAAGTGGAAGCTAGGACAGATGACTAAGGAGGCATATAAAGACATTGCTCGGGACTGCAGGGATAAAATCAGAAAGGCCAAAGGACAAATGGAGTTGCGGTTAGCAAGGGATGTGAAGGATAACAGGAAAGGGTTCTACAAGTATATCAATAACAAGAAGAGGATCAGGGATGGTGTAGGTCCCTTACTAAATGGGGCAGGTATTCTCTTGACAGAGGATGAGGAACAAGCTGAAGTGCTCAATGCTTTTTTTACTTCAGTTTTCACAGGCAGGGTCAGCTCCCAGCCCACTACACTAGGTACGGCAGATTGGAGAGAAGAAGAGAGGCCCTTGGTGACAGAAGGTCAGGTCAGGAACTACTTAAAGAAGCTAGATGTGCACAACTCAATCAATCAAATCAAAGCATAGGTTTGGAAGGGACCTCATGAGATCATCAAGTCCAACCCCCTAGAGCTTGAACCCAGCACCTTCTGCATATTAAGCAGAGGCGCTAGCCACTACATGCTGGATGAACTGCATCTGAGGGTGTTGAGAGAGCTAGCTGATGAGATAGCAGCACCGTTGGCCATTATCTTTGAAAACTCATGGCGAACGGGGGAGGTGCCAGAGGACTAGAAAAAAAGCAAATATAGTGCCTATCTTGAAGAAAGGCAAAAAGGAGGATCCAAGGAATTACAGACCTGTCAGCCTCACCTCAATCCCTGGAAAAATCATGGAGCAGGTTCTCAAAGAATCCATCCTGAAACACTTGGAGGAAAATAGAGTGATCAGGAACAGTCAGCATGGATTCACCAAGGGTAAATCGTGCCTGACCAACCTCATTGTCTTCTATGATAAGATGACTGGATTTGTGGATGTGGGAACAGCCACTGATGTGATATACCTAGACTTTAGCAAGACTTTTGATACAGTTTCCCACAACATTCTCATTGGCAAATTAAGGAAGCATGGGTTGGATGCGTGGACTGCAAGGTGGATAGAAAATTGGCTAGATCAACAGTTTCAGCATGTAGGGATCAATGGCTCCATGTCAAGTTGGCAACCAATAACGAGTGGTGTGCTCCTGGGGTCGGTCCTGGGGCCAGTTCTGTTCAATATTTTCATTAATGATCTGGATGATGGGATAGACTGCACACTTAGTAAGTTTGCGGATGATACCAAACTGGGGGGAATGGTAGACACCCTGGAGGGCAGGGACAGGATTCAGGGAGACCTAGACAAATTGGAGCAGTGGACCAATAGAAATCTCATGAGGTTCAACAAGGACAAGTGCAAAATCCTGCACTTGGGAGAGAAAAATCCCATGTACTGCTACAGGCTGGGGAGTGATCAGCTAAGTAGCAGCACTGGAGAAAACGACCTGGGGGTGATGGTGGATGGCAAGCTGGATATGAGTCAGCAGTGTGTGCTTGCTGTCAAAAAGGCCAATGGCACACTGGGCTGCATCAAAAGAAGTGTTGCCAGCAGATCGAGGGATGTGATTGTTCCCTTCTATTCGGCACTGGTGAGGCCACATCTGGAATACTGTGTCCAGTTTTGGGCTCCCCACTACAAAAAGGACATGGACAAATTAGAGAGTCCAGCGGAGGGCAACCAAAATGATCAAAGGGCTGGAGCACAAGCCCTGTGAAGAAAAACTGAAGGAACTAGGCTTATTTATCCTGCAGAAGAGAAGACTAAGGGGGGATTTGATAGCAACCTTCAACTACTTGAAGGGTTGCTCCAAGGAGGATGGAGCTTGACTGTTCTCAGTAGTAACAGAGGACAGAATGAGAAGCAATGGTTTCAAGTTGCAGCTGGGGAGGTCCAGCCTGGATATTAGGAAAAACTTCCTTACTAGGCGAGTGGTGAAGCATTGGAATAAGCTGCCTAGGGAGGTGGTGGAATCTCCGTCTTTGGAGGTGTTTAAGGCCCAGCTGGACAAAACTCTGGCTGGGATAATCAAGTGGGAGTGGTCCTGCTTTTTTGGCAGAGGGTTGGACTAGATGACCTCATGAGGTCCCTTCCAACCTTATGATTCTATGATTCTCCCACCCCACACAGCCCACGTACTTTGGCTGCACAGGGCAGGAGATTTAAAATTGGCCCAGTTCCCAGCAATGTCCACTGACCCCCTATAAAACCTCTGCAGCCCCCCCCATGGGGTCCGCAGACCACAGTTTGGGAACCACTGGGTTAGGTGTCTGTTTCAGGAGTGGGAAGGAGGTTCTGTGGCCAACAGTGTGCAGGAGACCAGACTAGATGATCATATTGGTCTCTTCTGACCTTAAATCTATTAATCTACCGAGATCAGATTCTAGCCCACTGGGGCTGGACCAAACATATAGGTGAACTAGGCAGTTGCCTAGGGCAGCAGGCTTTAAGGGGCACCAAATTAAACGGAAGTGAATTTTTTTTCTCTGTTTTAAAAAAAACATATTAGTACGTTCTCTCTTTTAATAAGAGAAAGGGGGGCACCAAAATCAGAGTCTGCCTAGGGCACCAAAACCCCTTGGGACAGCCCTGGGCCCACTAGAAGTAAGAAAAGTAATAAGGGAATGAGTTTTTTAAAAAGATTTTCTAGCTTTAAAATGTGCAGGCAGGTGGGTTTAAAATTTACAAAGAGGAAAGATGAAAAGACGCATGAAGAAATACTGAATGATGATTCACTAAATCTTTCTCTGTCCTTGCTGTCTTATTTCCTGGGAGAGCAGAACTCAGACTCCAAGATTAGACGGTGCCATTGTGATCAGCTAGTGTGGCCTCCCACACATGGCAAGCCACAGAATCTCTCCCATCCATTCTTGAACAGACCCCTAACCTCTGAATGAGTTACAGATGTCCTTGAATCCTGATTTAAAGACTTCATATTAGAGAGAATTCATTGCTGACGCTAGTTTAAACCTGTAAGTGACATGGCTCCATGCTACAGAAGGCTCCTATAGCAAGCTTCCAACAGTGGTAATGCTGTCAAATGTTTAATGCAGTGGACAAGAAGAAAGGATTCCCGAATGCCATTCTCAGATCTACCACTGGTGCAGTATCTGCCTTTGGGGAAATGACTCTCTCTGCTATTTTTAGCATGCAAGCTCAAGCAGAGCTAGCAGGTGTCCTTCTGTCTGCACTGGGAAGCTATCACCAAATGCACCCCTTGTTTTTTCACCCTACACACCATTATAATTATCTGTGTTCAAAATACCCTTTGTGAGGTATCATTTGAAAACTAGTAACTTGCTGGTTGATAATAGCATGATGAAATATGTGTAGTAACATTATGTGTGAACTTCAACTTATGTTCATAATTTATGACTGAAATGGTAAATCTGTGTCTTGAAGACAAAGGGCAATGTAGCACCTCAAGCCAATTGTCGTCAAAATAGATTGGCAATCACAGGTCAAGTGGCCATTTTTTGGCAGTGAAACCAAATCTGGAACAGATAGATTTGCATGCATTTTAAGCAACAAACATGGAACCTCTTTCCCCTCTGTCCATCATCACAGTTGGAAGGAACGTTATGTAGGTGAAGCCCCCAGGAAAATGTACTTCTGAATGTGACTGGACCATACAGGGAGGAGCAAAACACCCCACGTATTCTCTCTCTATATCTATCTATCAATCAATCACTTTCACTTGAGAAGACAAAGGAACCAGCCTTTAGACTTTTGGGAGAATTTCATCAGTCCTATTGGTGAGAACGTGTGATAATGATTTCACCTTGAAACAAGTCTAGTTTGTTAAGTTTTAGTTACTAGAAAGCGTTTTATCTTCATTTCTCTTCTAATGATTTCTGCCTTTAATACTGTGTACTCATACTCACTTAAAACCTCTTTGCCATTAAATAAACTTGCTTTCTTCTTTAATCAAAACTGATTCAGTGTTGTGTTTAATCTGAACTGTTCTGTAATTGCAATTAAGTCAGCAAATTGTTGCAAGTTAATGCCTTACAGAGACAACAGACTTTGAACATCTGAACGGTCTATGAGAGGGTTGAACAATGCAGGACACATTTTTGGCAAAAGTCTGGGGATTGGGAATGTGTTGGGGTCACCTTACAAATGGAAGCCAGAGTGTTGACTGGAGGATCATGGGCTGCTGCAGCTATACAGACACTCAGAGGGACCTGGATGTGGTTTGGCTGCTTGTGAGGGGCCCAGGTGGGATCTAGAGTCACAAAATATTGTAAGGTGCCTAAGATTGCAGGGCATGTGGTGACAACTCCTCACTGCTTTGGACTGCACCCCAGAATGCCAAAGCACCCTCCCAACCGTTACTTTTTCTCTCCCCCTCTGCTTCCAAACCACCCCCGCCCTCACCAAGAGAATTGACTCGTGTTACTTCATCCTTTCCTCTGATACACGAAGGAATGCTGTTGATAGAGCACATCTTGGAGCCATTGCAAGTGTTTTGTCTGAATGAGTGGGTAGCCCAGATGTGCTGCCCAGCAATGAAATTGGGGGGGGGGGAGATTCTGTACCATGATAAAGTGGAGGAGTCCCCTTCTAGGCTCCAGCAGAGGTGCAAAAGATGTCCAAAAATAACCATGCTCCAATGAAGGCAGAAAAAGTGCAACCGTATCATTTATGTAGTGATTAGCTACTTCTGTTCCAAAGTGTTTTACAAGCCATATGACAGGAAGGAAAAGTGGCTACCTCCAGGAGTAGGTGTTGTAGTTCAGAGAACTAGCTTCCATCACATCCAGAAGATCATACACTTGACTACATTTTTCAAACTTTTTAGGCCTGCAAAACAGGTCAGGAATTTCATGAGAATATCCACCCAAATAACTCATTTGCTGTTCAGATCCATTTGCCACAATTACAGTTATAACAACAAAGAAAAATCATGGCAAACAAACCTATATATGACCATTTTTAGTCTTGCACAAATACACACAAATTGGAACTGGAAGTAGACAAAGGGGGGCAGAGAGATATCATGGTGTTTCCAGAGGACTTAGGTCATTACTAGAATTTAGCTTGTGTAGTTTACACATAGAAATAAGAGGCTGCAGAGAACCAAAATAAGGCAAATTTGCAGAATGCAGCACTAAAACAAACAAACAAACAAAAATCCCCACCCCAAGAATACCAGCCTTGTATATAACAATACAGAATGCTTTTGTGAAAATGAGGCACACTTGGAGCTATGGCCCAACCAGCAGCATACATGTTTAAGGCAATTGAGATATTTAGTGGATACAGGAGAGACTCAATGGCATGTTCTGTCCACAGCTGCCCCTACTTTGCCCTTTTCTTCCTTGGCACAGCCATTCGGCACCATGGCCATCTTCCTCAGATGCCTGTATTTTCTGATTATTTGTTATGCATTGATTAGTCAACCCCACATTCACCATGACTGTATTCTTCTGATGTACTAATATTTCAGTGAACGAGCAGCCAAGCAGAAAATGAATTTATTAGCACGTGATTGTATTACTGAGCTCTTGTACAGGCAAAAGTCTGCAGCAGTATTTAATGCAGCTAGGTAACAAAGAGGTCATTACAGAATTAAACTGCACAGATGACCAGCAAAGTGTACCAATGCTTTGAGGAACTTAAAGAACCAGCAGCTTCCACAGGACTTGAAGGGGGGAGGAGGTTGGAGTGCACACTAAATTGGTATAATACTGTTACTAGCTGACAACTGGGGGGTGTTGGGAAATTCAGGGGGGCGTGGAGGGGTGTTGGGGAAATCCCTGCTAAGAACCCTTAGTTCAGACTTTAAAATCAGCTGTTCTTTTTGGGAATGGATGAGAAGATTGGTTGCTGAGTATTAATATATTCATTTTGGGAGACTCCTTTCTAAGTAAGGAAACAGCATTATATTTTTAACTAATCTATCATACCTGAAAATTTTTCTTACTATACTCTATTCTTCACCATGGACTCTGCAAGGACATAATGGGTGCCTTGCTGTTCCAAAAGCTCATGTCCCTGCAATTTGAGCTAACAGAAATCTCCTTCCCTTGTTAGAGCTCTCTGACCAGAGGGTAACACAGAATGAACACTTCTGACTCCAAGCAGGGCAATGGAACCACAATACAATTCTCTATATCAGTACACAAACTCCTTCTTCTCATCAAGGAATATTCCAAAAAGTAGCCTCTCTAATTCCCCCAGTTCCAAAGAAGTAGCTGTCTTAGTCTAGTTCAACAAAACAAACAAGGTGTCCTGTGGCACGTGGAATTTGTAAATGGAGTTCAGCGTGCAGTCAAGTTCCCCACTGGAGGAGAAAAACCACAGCCTTCCACTCCCCACCATCTTCTAAATTAAAAATCTGTCAATATTCATCCAGTCATCTCTGATGCTAAACAAGCCATATGGTAAAGGAAAACAGTCAGGCTAAAACATGCTCAGATTTTAAAGACAAGCTGACGTGGACCAATTTGCAAAATGGGGTAGCTGAGTTTATACTTAGGTGACAAGTCCTCATTCAAGGAGCCTAATGATATGTTATATGGAATCATTCTTCTGTGAAATGGCCGGTGTTCACTACACCAGCTGTTAGCTACGTTTATGACGGAAGAAAGGCTTCCACACAGCTTGAGTCTCACCTTTAACTCCCCACATCTAAAATGCTACACTTGTTACAGATGCATCAAGTCCAAGTGCAAGTAGGCAGCTTTGTACCTCACAGCCAGTAGAAAGAGAGTTACCTGCTCCAGTCTGAGCTCCCAAATTTGTCAGTTAGATCATTTATATTTACAAAACTGGCTTCTGAAAAGGTTTGGCAAACAGCTGTTAAGGCTGCACAGGTAACCAATATATGCTGTAATGCCAGCAGACCAGTTTCAAACTTAGGGCCTCAGTGAACACTGACAAATGCATAGTTGGAAACCATAAGTCCATCTATGTGAGCATTGACAAGTTTAGACCTTATGAATAACTTGTAGGATACTGCATGTGTTCATCCTACTTATAACACCAGATAGAGCTATTTATAAGGTAATATTTGCTCACTAACTATAAAAATGTTTGCTAAGACTCCCTATCAGAGGAGAAGCATTACCAAGCGTGAAACACTATTTCACCACAAGAAGCATTATCTTCTTCCCAGCAAAAGACAGCCTACAGATGTCAGAGAATCCACTGTGGACAAAAGACTTTGTTGATTGTCCCCCCCACAGCCCTGGAGAGGGTATGTCCCCAAGCTAGGGTTACCAGAGGTCAGGCAAAAGGAGGACATGTCTTCCTTCTTATCTTCGTATCTTCCATCTGGCAGGCATTTTAAAAACGCATGATTTTGTCTGGCTTTTTACTTACATGGGTTAAAGCATGCTGGAACACCCCGGACCACCCTATTTTTAGGGGGAAGCATTCCAGGACCCACTAAAAACAGAAGAATGCTACACTTGTACTACATTTTCTCCATGTGTCCTCCAATGTCCTCCTTTTTGTACTTCCCTGTCCTCCTTTCCACCTTTTGGTATCTGGTAACCCTAGCCCCAGCCCTTATTCCATCACAGCGCAAAGACTGGGGGAAGGGAAGTGGGGTGTTTTGGACTACCTAGGGTCATTGGGGTTGTCATAGTGATAAATGGGAGAGTCGTTTAGGTGCTAGGAAAACCCGTCTCTCCTCTCTCTCACTCAGTTCTCTTTCAATAAAGACTTCTTATACAGCTCTGAATATGCTGTCCTCCTTATTGGACTATAATCTCCCTTAAAACTCTACAGGAAGGAAACAAAAGTGCTTTTAACAGAGAATTTATTATTCCTATGTGGCTTGAACTCTGAGAATTTCTAAGCAGGAGCACGGAGTCCCTGGCTGTTTTGCCTGAGTTAGCCCTAAAACATACGCAGAGAGTCTGCTTACTATATAAGTCTCATTACCTTTTGAAATCTGACTACAAGTCATTTATGTATGTAAACTTACCTGCTCTAACCTTGTAAATATCTCATTTCTTTTTCTTAGTTAATTAAACTTCAGTTTATTACAGGATTGGATACAAACATTGTCTTTGGTTTGAGATGCAGATACAATTGACCTGGCATCAGTGAGAGATCTTTTTTGATTGGGAGTAACTTGTTTTTTGTATTGTGATTTCTGGTATAAAGTAACCATTCTATCACATAGCCCAGCTTACTTGGGTGGCAAGACAGTCCCCCCTAAGCATTCCAGTCTGTCTGGCCCAACGGTAAGACCGTTACAGTGTTTTAAGAGTTCACTCTTGTTGGTAGGTTGGTGTAATAAGTACGGAATTCACAGCCAGTTCTGGTTTTTGCCCTAAGGTTGCCACTCACAACAGCGAGCACTCCTGACAGTGTGACACCCGCATAAATTGCACTTATCACTAGCCAATTACCACCTAAAAGGGACAGCATCCTGCTTAAAAAAAAAAAGAAAACCTTCACTCGTTGCATTGTGTATGGAGATGGTATATTGGATACTTCAGGGTGTTGCTGGGTGCAGGTGAGGGACTGGAAGGGGTTGCTGGTACCGGGAGGTAGGTCACAGATGGATTACTAAAAGTGGGCTGGTAGGGGGAGGTGGGTTCATCTGCTTCTAGTTTCCCTTTCACCTGACAGCACTCTTATTTAGGGAAAGAAAAACAATAAAATCCTGAGGATCTGGCTCCAAAGTCTTGTATCCTGGTCCCAGCCTGGGGCTCAGAGTGTGAAGATAGGAGGGATTCCAGAGGACTGGAAAAGGCAAATATAGTGCTCATCTATTAATAAGGAAAATAAGGACAAACCAAGGAATTACAGACCAGTCAGTTTAACTTTGGAAAGCTAATGGAGCAAACAATTAAGCAATCAGGTTGCAAACACTGAGAAGATAATAAGGTGACCAATTACAATCGGTTTGGATCTGTCAAGAACAAATCCTGTCAAGTCAACCTGATAGCTCTTTTTGACATGGCAACAAGCCTTGTGGAAAGTAGGGAAAGTGGTTGCTGTGGTATATCTTGACTTCAGTACGGCTTTTTTTTTCTTTTTTTAATCGTCTTTCATGACCTTCTGATGAAGAAACTAGAAAAACAGAGCTACTACAAAGGTGGGAACATAATTGGTTGGAAAATCTTTCCTAGTGAGTAGTTATAAGAGTAGCTCACTGTCGCATTGGAAGGCTGTATTAAGTGGGGTCCTGCATTAATTATTTAAATATTGGCATAGAGGTATTTTTAAATGGTTAGCAATGATACCAAGCTGCAAGAGGTTGCAAATGCTTTGTTTGGAGGGTAGGATTCAAATTCAAAATGATCTGGACAAACTTGAGAAATGCTCTGAAATAAAACAGGATAAAATTCAATAAGGACAAATACTAAGTACTCTATGTAGGAAGGAACAATCAATCAGTTGCACAGACACACATGCACATAAAGGGAAACGGCTGCCTATGAAAGGGTACTACAGTAAGAGATCTGGGTGTCATACTGGATCACAAGCTAAGTATAAGTCAGCAGCATCACAATGGTGCAAGAAGCAAATATTCTGGGATGTATTTAGCAGAAGAGTTGTAATCAAGACATGAGAGGTAATTCTTCTGCTTTACTCTGTACAGAGTAGGTCTCAGCAGGGGTACTGTGTCCAGTTCCAGGCATCACCATTTCAAGAAAGATGTATACAAATTGGAGAAAGTCCAGAGAAGAGCAATGACATTATTAAAAGGTCTAAAAACGTGGTCTGTGAGGAAGGATTGAAAAAATTGGGTTTGTTTAGTCTAGAGAAGAGAAGACTGGTGGGGTGGGGCATGATAATGGTTTTCAAGTATCAAAAAAGGTTGTTACTCTGAGGAGGGAGAAAATTTATTCTACTTATCCTCTGATGATAGGACAAGAAGTAGCAGGCCTATACTGCAACAAAGATAGTTTAGGTTGGACATTAGGAAAACTTCCTAACTGTCAGGATAGTTAGGCACTGGAGTAATAGCCTAGGGGGGTTGTGGAATCTATGCCATTGGAGGACAGACACCTGTCAAGAATATGGTCTGAATAGTATGTGGTTCTTCCATACGTGCAGAGGACTGAACTGGATGACCTCACAAGGTTTTTTTCCAGTCCTACAATTTTATGCTTCAAGGCCCAGGAGAAGAAACAGCATACATAGTTGAGGATGGGAAGGTGCAGAGGGGGAAGGCTGCATTAGAACAGTAACAGCAAACAGATAGAAGGGAGAAGATGCAACCTGTTCTGTGCCTGTACATCCTTAAGCCCAGACAGCCACAGATGTAAATAGCTGTACTTCATATAAACAGGGAGCATTGCATAGATATAAAACAACAGACGATCTCACACACAGTATTTTAATTTCTTCTCACCCCTGCCATCCAACCTCATAATCCACTTGCAGCTCACACACTGCCTGCAAAGCCCTGGTTTGCCGAACAGAGCACACGAGATGGAATCAAAACAAAGGAGTTCTCTGGCACTTTTAAAGACTAAAATTTCTTTATCGCTTAAGCTTTGGTGGGCATGATCCCAAGCCCAGCTCTCCCAAGGTTCATTCGAGGGCCTTACACAAGGCACTTCTCCCTCTCCCAGTTTCTCCAGCTGTAGAGTAAACAGGATCACGGGGGGTTCTCCTGGGTACATTTCGAGTAGCTGGCAGGTGCTGGAAGAATTAGTAAGCGTGTCTGCAGCTCTTTGTAAAAACAGGGCCTTGTTTAACACTGCTGTGTGTACAACTCGACTGAATGCTGAGTTGAATGTGGTACACTATGCACAGAGGTGGCTTTTGGGGTAAGCGAAGCAGGCAGTTGCCTAGGGCCCCGAGCAGTAAGGGGGCTCCATAGTGGTTGCCTGCTTCACTTACCCTAGTGCTCGCACTGCGAGGTGGTGGGGGGCCACGGACTGCCAGGGCCAGAGGCTGCGATGCCTGCCTGCCCGGCCAGTGTCTCAGCAGGGGGGGCAGAGCAGCACTCCCTGCCTACCCTCAACCAGATGCACCTTCCCAGGGGAAAAGAGGAGAGCAAATGATGTGATGCACCGTGGCTTGCTGGGAGTGGGGCCCTCTGAAGCAGCCCACTCCGAAGAGTTCGGGCAGCTTCACCCACGGCCACCCAGACCTGATCCAGGGCCTGGGGGCCAGGCAGCCTCTATTCATGCCTGGGGTGGCCGGGCATGAAGTGGCCACAACTCCCCAGAGCAAGCCGCTCCAGGGGGCCCTACTCCCAGCAAGCCGCAGCACGGGGCTGACCGCTCTCCTCCACCTGGGGAGACGCAGCTGGCTGGGTGTACGCAGGGAGTGCTGCTGCACCGCTGGTGCGGAGGGGCCAGGCAGGCAGACGGATGGTGCAGCCTCTGGCCCAGGAGATCTGTGACCCCCACATCCCCCCCCGGGGAGTTGGGACTGGGAGGGGCTGTTAAGGCAGCACTGGGGGTGAGGGTGGCATTGGGGGTCTAGAGGGGGCCCAATAAAGGGCCCTCACCTGGGGCCCCCAATTGCCTAAGGCCACCTCTGACTCTGCACTACCTTATAAATGATGGGGAATATCTGTTCTGCCTTGACTATGATTAGCAATGGTGGTGGCTGGTTTCCGACTGCTGAGAGTATTAACTTCTCTCTGTGTCTTAGTGTTCTTCCACCCCTTTGCACCCTAAACAGCAAAAATACTGGGAGGCTCAGTCCATCAGCATTCTTAAAAACATTCAAACTGGAGGGCTCTCTAATCTAGAAGCGCAGAGTATCACTATTGCTGGTGATGACATTGGAGGTATACCAATCATGAGACACCTCCCTTTTTGTTTTTTTGGGCTGTGTTTCCAGTTAAGATACATTTCATTCTGACTGGTAAGCTGAGCCAGACTTTCCTGGGAGTTACTGATAGGGATCAACTATGGAAAAGTAAGGCATGACTTTCACAGAAGTAATACATGGGAACATTGCTGTCCTTTACATCCCTTTGCTATATGATTAAGTGATCTCATGTTACAGCAATAAACAAGCTGCCCCAGGCACATGCTCCTATTGCTTCAGATCCCCAATGCACCCAGTCATGGCACAGAATCATAGGAACTGGAAGGAACCATGTCAAGTCCATCGTCAAGTCCAATCCCCTGCACCCATGGCAGGACCAAGAACCCTCTTAAACCATCCCCGACAGGTGCTTGTCTAACCTGCTTTTAATGTCCAGTGATGGAGCTTCCACAACCTGCCTAAGCAATTTATTCCAGTAGTTAAAATCACCCTGACAGCCAGGAATTTTTTCCTAATGTCCAACCTAAACCTCCCTTGCCATAATTTAAGCCCATTGCTTCTTGTCTTACCATTGGCAGTTAAGGAGAACAATTCTTCCACCTCCTCCTTGTAACAGCTTTTTAGATACCTGAAGACTGTTAGCATGTTCCCTCTCAGTCTCCTCTTTTCCAGACTAAACAAACCCAGTTCTCTCAATCTTCCTTCATAAATCAAGTGTTCCAGACCTTTAATCATCTTTGTTGCCCTTCTCTGGACTTTCTCCAATTTGTCCACATTTAGTGAAGAGTGGAGCAGACGAATTACTTCTTATGTCTTCCGTCCACTGCAAGCTCATGTAAGAAACATTTATAGGAGGCATTATGAGGCAGGTATGAACAGATGTTGTCCCAGCCACCACTCAGCTCCCTTGCAATCTCAGTGAAGATTACCAACTGCCCACAACAGTCCTGTTAACGAGAGTCATAGGGAGATGCTAAGCCACTGAGCATAGGAGCTCGAAGTAATGGGGGTTATAACAACATGCCGCATCCAATCCTTGTGCAAACTTTAAATTGAGCCTGAGACTAGTGTGCTCTGAAGGGCAGACCTCACCATAAGTATGGCTCAAGGTCGAGATTGTTTTGGTGTGGTGGACATATCAGGTAATGAAATGTATGCCCTTCTAGTCTCGTTATGGCAGGAGTAGACTTGGCTGAGTGATGCACTCTAAGCAGTGAGTCACCTTGTATTTGCTTGATGCTGACTTTGATGATTGTGGTTTAGGGACAGATGTATGCACACACACTTCTTGATAACTCGCAGAGAAGCATTTTGCAAATGTCCAAGAAGCTAGGTTTGTTTGTTTGTTTTTTTTAAAGGAACAGGGTTAATTAGAAGAGCCAAGCAACACACAACAAGTGCATTTACACCAAGCTCAGCCAGCTTCCCCCACAGACTCAGGAGCAGTAATCCTCAGCACAGGAAGGGTTCATGATAACAACAGTCTGGAAGAACTCTGGATGTGGTGGAAATGGCTGGCCTAATTCTGATGACGGAGCTCCTCTCAACATGTTTCAATGGTTCAGTTGTATTTCTTAAGGTTATCAATGCAATCAAATAAGTTGGTTTGATGGCTTACCAGGAAGGCAATAAGAAGATCTGAAAAATCCATTCTGGATTCCTACCCTTTTAGCACTCCCTGGAGGGGGAATGCTGCCTGCAGCAAATTTGAAACAGACTCACAGGCAGAGCCAGCTATCCACACTCTACAGCAGCAATTTCAAAGCAATGTATCAATTAGGACCCAAGCATTTGCAAAACCGAATTTCTCTACAGCCCTTGAGGGTCACACAATTATCCTGGATGTCCCAGCCCATGCTAGCAGGTAATACAACTAATTGGATGGAGAACTGAATTCAGTGTTCACTCATTTCTCCTCCCGCCTGGCAAACAAAGCCAGTCCTAGAACAAGCCATGTGAACAAAGTTATGTGACATCTCTCAGTTACTGAACTTCTTCCACCCTCCATTTGGATGCAGAATCCTCAGATAAGAGATCTGGATGCCTCAGATTTGAAGAAGAGCTTTCACTTTCATTTAAATTATGGAAGTTACTAACTTTTGTCCTTGCTGCTTGAAGATATTTTAGAACTAGAACCTAACATAAACCTTTTCAGAAAGGACACTAAAAAGAAAATCAACCACTCAGGCAGAAACTGGGGATGGCAAGACGTTCCTATAATAACCTTCACTGAGAGGACTGACTCATTCCTTTTGTCTCCTCAATCACAGATTATATCAATTTGGAAACAGACCAAGGAAAATGCTGGCACAACTCACCAGATCCCAGACATCTTATTTTAGCCTTTCCATTGTTACACTGCAAAAGACCAGTTTGTTTTGCAGTTACCCATAGTACCGGCATTGTTTAGATTAAGTTTAAGCAAACCTAGACCATTCTTTTGATAGACAGAGCAAAGGGATGAGTCCATCTTGCATGACATCAGAGAAGTTCTGCCTGAGGGTTAGAACCATTTCTTCCTTTAGGACTGGACAAATTCATTCCCTGCTTTAGGGCCTGCTCCAAAGCCTATTGGAGTCAATGGAAAGTCATATGGCTTTGGCTCAGGTGCCCAACAAAACATCCATGGGAAATCAAAGCCTAGCAATGAGTCCTGTCCCAATAGCTCGGGAAGACATTTTACAAGAGCACATTCCCCAAATTTAAAAAGGAACCCTCTGCACTTGAGGACCTTCAATAAGAAAAATGCAAGAGATAAAGGACTTATGTGGAGATCACTGGACTTACTCTCCCATGTGTACTCATGGAAGAAATATGTGAGTTTAAACAAACAAGAAAACAAAAAAAAAAATCCTGCATAAATTAAGTGCAGATAAAAAACTGCTGGGATGGCACAGAAATTCAAGTGTTTTTCTCTGTTAACTGAAATACACATTTCCTCCTTGCTGCCTCACCCTTGAATCAGAAGGACCGCCCTGAGATGAGAATTCATTTTTCATGCCTCTTCAATCCTGGAGATGAAATCTTGGATCTGCGTAAGTCAGTGGAAGTTTTGCTGTTAGCTTCAGTGGAATTTACATTTGGCCTGCTGAGCCTGCCACTCCTAAATTAGGGCATATGGTAGTTTTAGGGTTTGCAATTTGGGCATCTTTCCATTGAGAGCTAGATTGAGACCATCAACTCATTTCTTACTGGCAACCAAGTGCCATTAACTGATTACCAACAAGATGGCATGTGTCTTTAAATTAATTACTGGGGGTTTTAATAAACAGAATCAAGAAATGGACAAACAACTATAAAAACCCCTGAAAAAAATCTGAAGATGCTTTAATTTCACTTAGTTTAAAGTAAACCGATTTTTGTTCCCCCATTCCTCCCCAATTTACCACAACATTTTTTTCAAGGTTTTAAATTTACTGTTGCAGTTTTTCCTTTTCTTCTCCCCCCTCCCATTTATTTTAAATAACTTTTAAAAAGTAGGAGGAAGACAAAAAGAAACACAAAGCCCTAGTCTATACTTCCCACTGTTTTTGGTGACAGTCAATGGGAGATACTGAAGTTACTTAAAACAACTGGCTTATCTCCCTTTGACTTCCTAACATTCAGTGAGTCCACTGTGCTGAGCTGAAGGGATGGCATTTTCCTTCCACCCACGCAACTCAAACTGAGAGGCTGGAGTTAATGGATTGACTCCCTGATTGACTGAGTGGGTCTTCACAGACTCCTCAGTTGAACTGGGAGGTTTGATTTGATGGCAGCAAATTCTCTGCCATCAGTCTAGACGACCCCAAAAAGAAAGATGGGAGGGAAGGAAATAAAATGTTGTAAACTTAAAAAAAAAAAAAAATTAATGAAAACAGACAATTTTTCACCCAGAAAAATTAAAGAGCCACTTTTGACAAAAAACAAACTGTGCTGAAAATATTTTGGCAACTTAATTTTTAATCTCAGGGAATCTTCACCCCTGTCCAATATCTCCAGGTTTGCCATGCAATGATGTCAGTTCATTGCCATAACCATTGTACTGGGTGCATGATCACACATTTAATAGGATTACTTTGCCATGGTGACTGGCACACAGGAGGAGATAATGAGCCCAATTAATGATGCAATAAATTCCTTTTCTTTTCAGCCCAATCCTCCAGCTCTCTAATCTGGCATGCACTGAAGATGGGGGCAGGAGGAGTGGTGTGCAAAGAGCCAAATTACCGTTTTACTTTGCTTTGACTATTAAGGAGACGTTATTTGATGGGATGTGACTGGACGGTCCCTCCTAGTCTTTTTTGGATGAGAATTAAAAGCAACACATGCATAGTGCATCTCCCCTCACACTAAACCAATTCACTTTTCTTGCCAAGTGATAACTATTCCTCCTCCCTCGTGAAGTATAGCCGTGAGAGTGGTGGCTCTTCATACTAAATAACCCCAGGAGGGAAGGAAGGAAATTACTCGCTCATGACCCCAACATTCTGCCCCATCAGACACTGAGCACGATCAGATGAAGACAGAATCAGTAGTTTAGACATCCAAAGGTTAACTTGCTGCAAACAATGAAACCTACACATTAATTTTATAGTCCCAAGCCCAGCCCTGTGCAAACAGGATGACCCTCTCCATAGAAATTATCTTCTGTGTATTAGACAGGTATTCCAGAGGCACAGGAACAAATTCCCTAGCAAAGAATGATAAGGCGTCTCTGACATCTGGTAAAGGGCAAGTTATCAAAGTGTTTATGGTAATCAGAGTGGAGGTGATTATGTTCAAACCCCAACAGGTAAGCTTGTGTATCAGGCAACATGGGCACAGCTATTTGTGAATATAAATTTAGCTTAATGTACCAGATTATATATAAACAGGGGGGCATCAAGACTGAACAGGGTACCTGTAGCTTCCAAGGACACAACACTACCAACTGAATGACAAGCTGGCTGCAGTTCCAAGTATTGTTCCTCTCTGGAACACCACACACGTGTGTACCACACACATTTAGTCGATATGTCATATTCAGATGAATATGAAGAGACACCCAAATTTATCCCATGTTTGCCAATGGAAGAAAAATCCTCTTGCAAAGCATTGCTTGTACTATAATATGGATGGGACGACAATCTGCTCAAAAGGATGCTCTCAAAACAATTTAAATCTAAACTTGTGTGCCTCGGGGAAATACAAGATTGCATCCTTGTGACACGGAGAATGGCTTTGTCCTGAAACTCTTTCACCTTTCAGGTGAGTGGAGGCTGGAGCACAATATATGTCGGAAAATATGTTAAACTTGTCCAACCGCACTTTTAAAAGAAGGGTTTTGGGAGTGGTGAAAGGGGCCAGACTGACAAGGCTACAAAACTAAATTTCTTTATTAATCCACAAGAGGCACAGTCTAGCCAGTGCCACAAGTTTCCCAATACTTCACTGACTGTAACCTATAGGGAACACCTACCAGTCAGAGTGAAAGCACAGTTCAGGCTCCAGGTACTGTCGATCCTTAGGACTCTGCTGAGGGAAACTTCCAGCAAGATGGTTAATGGTGAGGGTGGTTCCTTTTGGGGATGACTGGGCGAGCAGCAGGCATGTGTGTGGAGTTGCAAATGGACTGATACCATCAACTCACCTCATATGAGGTGCCCCCAATGAGCAGACATCAGAACCATTTCTGGTTATTCCACAATCCTGAGCAGCACTGAAATCTGTAGCCTGAATCGGAAGGCTCTGCATGCCATTTACCAGAGTCCCTAGTCTCTGTATATTTAGTTACATTAATGCAAAAATTTCTCTTACTAAGTCAACTGTGCAGATAAAAGAAAAATCCTACTGTGCATCTATTTTTTACTGTCTTTAAAAAGTGTGTTGTGGGGGGGAGGGGGAGGGAAGAATATAGGAAAACACCCTGACCATGTCTTGATCCAGGAAGAACAGCCTTTTAAATAATTTCATTCTGTATATCAATTGCCAGCTGGTATCTGGACTCCAGAGTTGCTTTCCCCAATCACCACTAAAAGAGAACAGGTGCCAATAACACAGGGTAGCAGGGGGGTATTTGAGTTTTGGATGTTTGCAGTGGGATCTACACCAGAGCTTTCACTGGAAAATAATGCTCCAAGACCTGAATTTGGAACCTGAGGTTGGAAGAAAGAAGAACCAACCAACCAGAAAGACAGTTTGATAGACGGTTAAGTGGTACTGTATTAACTGGCACCTCTAAGAAAGAAAAGCATAGCTCTAGGGCCCTCCATCAGTGGATCTCAGAGCACTTTACAAAACAGTCATTAATTTGGCCTCAGCTTTTTAGTTTTTTGTACCCTCCTGCATATTAAACACAGGTTTCAGAAGAAGGAGATATGGCTAAAGCTACAAGGAAATATTAGATGGAGGAGCATAATCCCAGAGGCCTGGATGTAAATAGAAGGCCCATCCTGTTATGTGACAGTTCAAACGTTTGTCATAATTTGAAGGGCAACTCTCCACTCATGATCTATATCACTGTAACTAAGATCATGTCCTGGCTGCGTGAGGTGCTGTACAAACACCTACTTATAGATCATCCAAATAGGTATGCCAGACAAAAGGTGGGAGGGAAAAAGAGGTGACTTCACGCGCCGCGCGTGACCTTGGGCAAGTAACTAGCAGAGCTTAGAGCAGAGCTCATTTCTCCCAAAACCCAGTCCACTGCCCTAGCTAATAAGCCATTACACTTCTTTTGTCCCTTTCTCAGCAACTTTCCTGGGGCGATACAGGGTGAGCAGCAGGGGCAGCCATCTTAAGTCATTTGATGTCTTCAACAAGTGTGAAAGCGCACAGGGTGTCCTGGCTTGCTCCAAAGCCCTTTGCAGTCTAACAGTCCTTAGACCTATGGATCCTTGAAGACTGTCAACATAAGAGTGATGTCTTTCAATCCTCTTCCAACAGCCAGGCATGCCCACTAGCACACAGAGGCTCAGAAACACCTAGGATTTCAGAGAATGACTGATTTGTGGGGCGGAGGCAGGGGAAGAGGGGATGTTTTAAGGCACTCTGGAGTCATCTTGTTTTATTTTTTTGACACTGCAGAGCTCTGGCCGACGGATTTGGTTGCCAGGGAAACAAGCTTGAAGGTGCATAAGGCTGCTGCCCACATTATGAAGTGTGAGAAATGCCTGTGTTCAGCACGCCAACCCTGCCAGCTGGCATTCTGCCAGCTACCGCCAGCCGCCCCATGCAGTTGGCAGAACGATGCCAGGCGTGCATTGTAAAAGGAGGGAGGGGCATCCAAAAACAGCAAGTCAAGCATCTGTGCCAGCACTGGGAACGGGGATGCCCCAGATTAGGATGGCAATCCAAGGTTATGAACTCGCAGCGAGAGAGATCTGCAGTAGGATAGAGGGGACATAAATTCATCCCTAGCTAACAGCCAAGGACAGGTTAGCAGCCATGGTGCCTGCTAGAGCCTCTACCTTTTTTTTATTACCCCCATTATGAGAACTCTATTATGGTTGGCAATTTGCAATAATCAATTTGAAATCACACTTTGATTAGTTAATGCACATTTGGTAGATCTCTCTAGACAATTTGATTCAGCAGGGGATTTTCCTGTGTTAAAACAGTCCTGCCAAGGAGTCTCACTTCAGTGGCTGTATGTTACTCCCTCAGCCATCCACAGGAGGTACAAACACACTTCAAGTGGAGACCCAACCCCTTCAAAATATCCAAGAGTGCAGAACTTTAGTAAAGAAAGAAAAAGTAAAGAAAATACAGCTTTTTCACCCTTTACACTATTGAAACCCACAGTCTTCAAACTCCCTCAGCAGGCTCAGCATACGATTTCCTACAAGACGGATTAGCATTAACTGCTGACCAGTTCATCTACAGCAGTGCAATGCGTCACCCCCAGGCAGATTATCAGCCACACGCCCAAGCTAGATTGCTAGCGTCAGCCTCTTAGCCCCTGCCTTGCCTCTGCTGGTATTAGAGATTGAGAGGCTTCCTACATCAGTAGTGCCAGGGGCCCACAGTACGTGTGCCACACAGAACCAACATGGCCATGCGCTCAGTTGTGTCAAGGTACTCATTGAAAAGTATAAAAAAATCCAAAGAGAGGAAACCGTGGTAGAAGAGTATCAATAAGGAAAAGGTCGCTAATAACCACAGAGAAGGACTGTCTTGTCCTCTCATTCTGCCTGGAAAATGAAGTTTGTCCACCCAGAAGCCATATCTAAAAATGCCTTCTTTCACCTCCAGCTCACTAAAATACTTCTTTTCTTTCACATGGGCGAGGACCTAACCACAGTGATCCCTGCATCCATCCACCTCCAGGTTGGGCAATGGTAATTCTGAAGCTGAAGTCACCACACAGGCTATAACTGGCATGGACAGTGGTTGGCCATTTTCTCCATCATTTCAGCTGCTGTGAACATATCAGGCCCATGCTCAAGTCCCTTCACTGGCTTCCAACTCAACGTCCAATGCCAGTTTAAGCCTTAGCTTCTAATGTTCAAAGTAATTAATGTGCTAGGTTCAGCTATGTTAATGACCAAATTTAGATCCATGAACCCATGTGACAGTTGCCCTTCTCTGTGGGAAATCAGGTCATAAAGCCAAAGATGAAATCCATGATTGCTGAGGACAAGGTATGCTTAATCAAGGGATCCAACTGTGAAACAAGCTTCCACAGGATATCAGGAAAATCCAGAGTCTGACTTTGGGAAACACTGCAAAATCTTCCTCTGTGAAGAAGCATTTCCTCTCTAAAAATGACGACACTGGCATCCCTTCTACTCAAAATCCCCAAACAGCCACCAAAATACCCAAAACAAATTAACTTTAAAAAGGTAAAATTAATTATTTTCAAATTAAAAAGTGAACTAACCCACATAGAGGTTTTACCCCCAAAACAGAGATTTTGCCAGAGAGTCAAGGAAGTCCCCGGGGACTTCTTTTGATAATGATTTTATGTGCGAGGTGCTTAAATGCCCAGATTATGGGCTACAGTATAAAACCATGAAGGGGCAGATGTCTGCCAGCTTCTGGGGTTCTAAAAATGGAGGGATATTTTCTTCAGCACAGTTATCCTTTTACTGCCCCAATATACAGTGTTGCTCTGACTTTTCTGAAGCACATCTCAGTTGGGGGGAAACCCTGACAACTCTTGAGTTCCTCCCTCCTGTTCATCATGCCAGTTACCGCGCCACTCTCAACTTCATTTGGATTCTAAAAGTCCGAGGGGTGAGGGAGGAGAAAAGAAGGTGAGTTTTAAAAGGATGCACTTGGAAATTTTAAGCTCTAATGTTTTAGTTTTATTTATTTAATTGCTTAATTTTAGTTGAACAAGGTAGCTGTCTTCTTTTTTCCACTCTTCATTTCATCTCCCCTTCCCTTCTTTGCTCCATTCCACTGCTCATCATGCCATTCCAATTCCTAGTCACCTTTTCCTCCACCCCCCTGGCACTTAATGTCTCCCCTGCATATTCCTTGTCTGCTAAGACACTGGTGTCACTCTTGCCACCAGAGACCGCAAGGGTAGCTTACATTTCTTCTGCCCTTCTTACATAGTAGTAGTGATCCCATTGGCTTGTGTCCATCTGCAGAAGTGCACACTGTTCCTTTTCACCTCATTGACTGACTGGCTAGACTAGAGCCAGCAGGACAATTCTTGTAAGTAACACGCAGCTGTTCTTTACTCTCCATTCCCAGTGCATCTTCTGCCAGTGAGACCAGGATCTTGCCCAACTATCCTCAGCCCCGCTACGACCACTTTAAGCTCATTCACACATATGTTAGAACAGGGGAAAAAATGCACAAATCTGTCATTTAAAAGACATTATGCATCCGGGATGTGCCTGCAGGATGCTTTGGAGAGAGCCGGCTTGCTGCAAACAATATTACCTGGCTGGTGCAGTAATTATGAGCAGTATTTACAGCCTTGATACCATTTTAATGTTGTTTTGCATCTGCTACACTTTCACTTAGAGCATAAATGTAGTAGGGAACATCTGTTTTCTACTGCAGTTGAACACAACATTCCCAAGCCAGAGATGTCCCTGCCATTTCAGTGGGCTTTAATTATTTCAGTTATCATAGCAGGGCCATCTCCCTGCAGCAACAGGTACAGACCTTAGCCCGGCTTCTGGAGAAGATGACATTACCTAATGCTGTTCATTTTTATTTTGCTCATTACAATAACATGTGGAAGAAATAAAGAACTCCCAGTGCAGATGTCAGCTCCACTTTGCATGAACAGGATGTGGGGAAGAGACATCAGAAGGAGGAGGAAAAGAGTCACAGTCAAGGTCTTATCCCAATTGACAGTAAAGAGAATGAGGGGAAAAGAAGGTTGCTTGTGAACGAACAAGCAGCCCTCAGGGTTCTGTCAGCTTCACTCACAAATAAGATCCATTCAGAAATCGGGCAAAGAAATTTGACCAAAAGTGGAAGAAGTTTAAAGGCCCTGACATCACCTTCCCAACTTTCAGAGAAAAGTCCCCAGCACTTGGAAAGGTTAAGAGGATGTAGCAGGCCTCAACAAATGTGCCACACACCCAGGGGACAGTGCAAACACCAAAGCTGCTAGGTGTACAGCACTGAAGAGGCTCCCCTGCTGCTGAAAACTGTTGTTGCCGCTTTTTTGGGTGGCAGTGCAGAGCAAAAAGGGGCCCCACCACTGAAAAAACCCACTGTGGCTGCTGACACTTTCAGAGCCAATGAAAGACATTCATCCCTACCCCCCAAAAGCTGCTACTGGGGGTACTTTTGGCAGCAGTGGGGGGGAGGGGGCGGTGAAACTGAAAGTGTCAGAACTGCAAGCTCCTTTTTTAGATGCCGAGGGTCATTTGCCTCTGTGACTGCTGTTGGAAAGCTAGGCACCGGGGTATCAGCTGCCAGCATTGCCTCTTCTTTCGGTGGAAGTGCAGAGCAAAGCGGGCCCCTGCTGCCAAAAACTGCCATAGCTGCCAACACTTTAAGCAGCAGCATGATGTGCAAAAGACCCTCTCCCCACCACTGAAAAAAAGCCATTGGGGGGGTGGCAGCAGTGGAAGAGGGAGGAGGAGAGACACTGGTGCTGAAAATATTGGGGCCGCTGGCTCATTTTTAGATGCCAGGGGAGGGGGTTTCGTCTCCCTAATTGCCACAGTGCAGCTAGGTGCCAGAGGCAAAATCTTGGGTGCTCTGGTGACCTGTGCCAGTATTTGTCGAGCCCTGGTGTGTAGGGAAGGGCAGGAGACAGGATGTTCAAATTATGAGAGAGAAAAGGGTATCCTTGTGTACTAGACAGAAAGCCTGGGAGTCAAGAGACCTTTTCCTGACTCTTTCCCACACTCGCTATGCAACCTTGGGAAAGGTAACTAGCTCTTCTGTGCCTTGGTCTTTGTCACTGGTAAAATGAGAATAATGTCGGTTCTGATCACAGGAATGCTGCAACAGCATCTTTATTATTCTCCTTCTTAGCCAAGGTTCTCAAACTCAAATCACTATGAGGGCTGCATGAGGACTAGTAGAGGGCCACATGAGGGCTAGTACGTTAGCCCAGGGGCCGCACCACTGAAACCTTTTCATACGATATTGCAAATATCAGTAACAGTAGTGTTAAAGGGCTGCAGGAAATAGCTTTAGGGGCCACATGCAGCCCGTGGGCTGCGTGTTTGAAACCCCTGTTAGCAGTTCTATACATCCCCTAAAAACAAACATAATTCAATATAGATCTGCATGGAAAAACATTCTGATGAAGATCTCTGCCTGAAGTTGTACTCGGAGTCTGCATGGCTGCATTCTGATTTGGACTTATAAATTGGGTAATTGTCTATGCAAATTGTGCCACCAGCTAATCCTCCTCCCCCCACCCAGTAGTATTTTAAAAAACTGCAACAACATAGAGCTACATGTGCTGGAGCCTTAAGTAGAACAATACTAACCGAGATGTGATGACACTTCCTAGTCTTCTATCCTAAGGGATGCAGGACTATCCACCTTCCACACTAATTTCAGCTGGAACGAGGAGCAACAACTGGCCCTAGACAATCTTGTGGCTCAAGATCTCATTTCTTTCCCATTCAATCTATTTTACTATGAACAAACACATCATGCAACCAATGCAAAACTGGAGCAAACAGAGGCAATTAGGATTGCTTCCTGAAATCATTTTATACCATTCTCAACAGCAACACAACTATTCCCCCCTCCCCCGAAGTCTGGAAATTTTTCATGCCTCCCAGTTATCAGCACAAGATCTCGCTGAAAGTCCTGCCTGTTGGACAGTTGCATGACAGGAAAGTGATTCATTTATCCATGCTCCTTCTGCATCATCATAGGCTATGTCCAGAGTTACACAGTTAAATTGATATAAAAATCATTAAATAGATTTAAGTTAAATCAATTTAACAGATCCACACCAAAAAAAAACCACCAAATCAAAATAGCATGTCCAGACACAGGACGTGCTGTTTCCATTCATGCCCCCACCCAATTTATAGAAAAAGGAAAGCACCTTGGAAGGAGAAGGGCAAAAAAGTGTTAAATCAATTTAACTTAAATCGAAATAACATGTCTGCACTGTATTATTTCAAAATAACAATTTCGATTTAACCATCATATCGATATAATACTAGGTTTTAGTATGTCGATATAACTTTCCTTATATTGAAATGAGGGAGCTCCACATTTCAAAATCAGGGAATGTCATGTGGACCTACCATTTTTTAAATCGAAATAACCAGCATTATTTTGATTTAAACTGTGTGTGTGTGGACATACCCATAGTCATAATGGTAGACGTGCAAAACAAGCACATTCTATACACTGCAGACACCATTCCCATGGGGACTCTAGGGAAATTCTAGAATAGCATTAAACTAAATCGCCTAGGAGATGAACAAAACCTCTCTTCTCACCAAGTTTAAGGAGGAATTTTCACTTTCATTAAATATCAGTATCTTTTACTGCTATTTAGTTTGTGGACAAGGAGAATCCTCAAAACAGCAGCGGGGTGTGCGTGTTGTGGGTGGGAGAGGGAAAAACAAGACACTGTTTAGACACATTTCCCATGTAGGTTTATTTATTTGGCTATTATTTACAAGCACCAAGCCAGTATCTTAGGAATGCCATAGACATGTTAGCATTTGCCACAAGAGGGCTCCCGAGAAAAAACTGCTAGAGGCAGAGTGCTGTTTCCTTCACCTAGACTAGACAGCTTACTTTCTTCCACCCAAAGAATGGTGCACCCTAGGGGCAGTGTTCCCTCTAATTTTTTATAGGCTGTGTGGGCAAAAAATTTCTTTTCTAAATTTTACTTTGATATGGTGATGGAAATGATTTTATAAATTACAAAACCTTATTTGAAACATGCTACTTGAAATTGCCTTCATAAACATATTAGCACAATTGAATTTTTTTGTGCATGCTCTATTTTGTTGTGTGCACAGGTTTCACAACCTGTGTGCACATGCACATGCGCACAGCTTAACGGGAACATAGCCTAGCGGTATATGTACACTACAGGATTAAGTCGACTTAAACAAAGCCCTGGCATTTGCTTAACCATTTGCTTAAGTCAGCTTAATAACTCTCACTTGACAAGTCGACTCAGCAGTTAAGTCAACTTTATTAAGTTGACTTAAGTCAATGTAGCCCAGGAGTTGGCTTAAGTCGACTTAAATAGCTAGGAGGCCAGCTGAAACATGGGGAAGGGGGCTGGAGAGAAGGCACAACAGTCGGGAGAGCTCCCAGCTGCGTGCAACACATCCACACTCCCCAATCTTAGCCCAGTCCTGCAGCCTAGGACTATAGCCCACATTGCCCTCCCCTGACCTGATCCAGAGTCTTTCCACTTCTCCGCCCAACCCCGCATCTCTCCCCTTTCTCAGCCCAACCCCACATCTCCCTCTGTTCTTAGCTGGACCCTGCATCTCTCTCCTTCCCCCAACCTGATCCAGCGTCTCCTCCCATCTCAGCCCGATCCTGCATCTCTCTCCTTCTCCAACCTGACCTGATTCTGTATGTTTCCCCTTCTCAGCCGGACCCCACAACTCTCTCTTACTCCTGACCTGATCTGGCATCTTTCCCCTTTCTTAGGCTGACCCACATCTCTCCCCGACACCACATCTCCCCCTTTCTCAGCCCGACCCTGCATTCTGCTCCTTCTATAGCCTGACCGGACCCCACATCTCCCCCCCCCTTCTCCAGCCCAACCCCACATCTCCCCCTTTTGCAGACCTACCTGATCCACTGTCTTCCCCACTTCTCCAGCCCAACCTGATATGGAGTCTCTCCCCCTTCTCAGCCCAACCCTGTGTGCCTCCCCCCCTTCTCAGCCTGACCCCGCAACTCTCTCCTTCCCTCAACCTTATCCAGCCTGCCCCCTTGCCCTTCTCTGCCTGATGTTGCATCTCTCCCCTCTTCTCAGCCCAATCCCATGTGTCTCTCCTCTTCTCAGCATGACCCCACATGGCTCTCCCTTTCTTTGCCCAAACCTGTGTCTCCCCCCTTGCCCTTCTCTGCCCAACCTCATGTGCCTGTCCCCTTCTCAGTCCGACCCTGCGTCTCCTTCCCCCACCCTGATCCAGCATCTACCCCCTTCTCAGTCCAACCTCACATCTCTCCCCTGTTCTCCAGCCCCATCCTTTCATCTCCCTTTCTCAGCCCAACCCCCCTGATACTGTTGTAAAACAAACAAGGAGTCTTGAGGCACTGTTTAAGACTAACAAATTTATTCATTGGATGAGCTTCCATAGGAGAAAATCCCACTTTGTCAGATGCTTTGAAGATGGGGGAACTTACAGAATGGAAGGAAATAAATAGGTGAGTGTAAGACATAGAATCAGGTCACACTGTAACAGCAAATCAATGCAGTTGTTAAGATTCAAACACTGGGAAACAGCACATGGAAAGAAAGCAAGTTACTATTTCTTTTAGATTAGATTTTGTGAAAGCAGGATTAAATGCTGACTATGGATTTTTTTCCCCATTATAACAGGTGACTGGACTTCACCTTCCTCTACGTGCTGTTTAGAATAGAATAGAATCATAGGGTTGAAAGAGACCTCATGAAATCATCTAGTCCAACCAGGAACAGTGCTGGGGATCGTGGCACCCCCCTGCAACAGAGCGACGCTGGTGCATACGAGTGATGTCATCAGGGGAGTGCCATGGCGCCATCCCCTTTGGGCACCCCTCAAATGCCAGCACCCCGCTGTAGCGCAGGGGCTGCTTACCATGTAGCACTGGCCCTGAGTCCAACCCCCTAGGGTTTGAACCCAGGACCTTCTGCATGTAAAGCAGATGTGCTTGAGTCTTAACAACAGCTGCACCCTGCCCCTGTACTCGCAGTTGCCCTGCAGCACCTGTTGCAGAGCCAGAGGAGTCAGGGCAACACAGGGAAGGTGTGGAGTGCTGCGCTGGCACATCGCTGGGCTACATCAGGCTCCCTGACCTCCCTGTTGCCACATGCAGTATGGAGGGTGGTGTGGTCACTCACTTCCTGTAGCAAAGGGGCGGCCAGGAGAAAGGGGCACTTCTGCTGTGGTGCACTGTGGGCCTGCCACCCACCGTGCACCACTCCTAGGGTGACCTAGCAGCTGCCAGTGTGGACGCGGGCAGTCGGCTGGCATTTTGAGCATGGACGCTCTAAGCTGGCTTAATAAGGTCTACTTTAAGCTGGTTTAAAGTAGAGTTTATTAAGCCATCTTAATAAAGTCCTGTAGTGTAGATATAGCCTTGAAGAGCCCTCTCCATTGGTACATTTCCATAAGGTGCAAATTATCTAAGAGTTAATAAATATGAGGCAGAGAAGGGGGAGCCATCAAAATCTTACACCTGAGTTTTCCCCTACTGTGAGGACACTTGTGTTTTGATCCCAATTTGTGGCCAGTCTTCCATCTGGAGATTATTTTCATCAGATTCACTTCTCCATAGACTACGAGCTGAAAATTTCATCCATAGATCTTCATGCTTTACAAAGGAGGGGAAGCTGAGGTGGGGGAACATGTCCAAAGTCACCCTGCAGGCCAGTGGCAAAAAAAAACAAACAAACCCAGGTCTTCCAACTCCCAGCCACATGCCCTATCCACTGGTCGCATTACTGCCCCTCCATTTACCACCTAACAACAAGCGCTGTGTTTCACAGGGAACCATGTCTGAATCTCAAGGATCTCCTCTCTTTCTGCCCTCATCCCTATACTTATTATGCACTCACCTTCCAGGCTGGACTGGGGGCTCATTGAGAGTAGAAAAATTGAACTATGTAACTAAATCAACTTTAAATCTGTGCATTCACACTGGAGCAAACCTCTAATGTAGATGCTCAAACCACATACATACTAGCTTAGATTACTTTGGAAGCTGAATTAAAGCTCAACTGACCTAAGAACACTCATGATGTGTAGCTGGCACCTGGGTAATTGTACTGATTTTATTACATTGCTGCTAATTTTTCCAAACACAGACCAGGTTTAGCCCTGGCAGAGGGTTGTGCCGGTCAGGAACAAGGCACATTGGCCCCATTTTCTTGCAGCCACAGTAGGTAACAACAGAGGATGCTGCCCTTCAAGGAAAAGTGCATTGGCAGAGGTGGTGGTGCTGACAGAATGGAGCACAGTATGTTGGAATGTGGCAAAGAGGATGGAAATACATGCAAAGAGCTGTAGATGCTACTACAGTGCCTGCCACATTAGGCCTGAGTATTCCCATGGCTTCAAGTCCCTCACTTTCCGTGCTGCCAGCTACATAGTGTAGCAGACGGGAGGTTTTTCTCTTTTAATGATAAAATGCAATATGTATTTATTGAGGAAACCTAGCCACTAAAAGGCACACTGTATGGTAGAAGCCGTGTAGTCTAGCAGGCAGGGCATTAGACTGGGAGCAGACATACAGTGACTATTCCCAGCTTTGCTGCTCACCTACTGCATAGCTGTGAACAAATCACTTCCCTATATGCCTCTGTTGCCCCTCGTAGCCTTTATTTGGTTGGGTATTAAGACTGTGCTCTTTGGGGGCTGGGACCTCTCTCTCTGTACACATGAAGTGCGCAGCACAATGGGGTATTGATCTCAGGGAGGGTGTCTAGATGCAACTATATTAATTATTATTTTTTGCATTAAGCAACAGCTGCTTCAACATGTATTAGGCAATGTGATCTACTCTGGAATATAGTTATGCAAGAGAGCTGGGGCTACATAAGTTTTAAAAAAGGAAAAAGCCAGCAGAAGGCTCTTGCTTTATTTAGGTCAATTAACTTCAGCTTTCAAATAAAGTTCTCATGTCATTTTATGAATAAGTTAAAAGAAAAGCATAAAAAAGGTCAGCTGAGGAGAAAGTTGGCTTGGGATTTCTAGACCATGAAGCTGCTTAAACCCAAAGGGTGCAAACAAAATTGAGATGATGATACACAAATGAGGATCAGCCAACAATTTGTCGCTTCAGCTATTAGGTTTCCTCACTCACTCCCTACTCTGAATTTCCAAACAAGAACATGTCAGTTGTTAAGAGTGGCTATAAAGGAATCCATCTGCAGTGCACAGTAAGATTTCATTGGTCCTACAATACCCAGGAACTATGCTACATATTCTTGAGCACCATCTACTGGCACTATCTATATCCAAAACACTGTGTTAAAAAACCATCAAGGCTGTTAAGTCAATGTTCAAAAGTTTAGAAATGAACGAAATAAGATCGCCTAAGCAATCTAAATTCAGTCTCCTTGTGCATACATCTAACAATAGAGTTTTTAATTACATGATCATGTCTTTTTTTTTTCCACAGGACCTCTACTTTATTCAGGACACAAGGCGGACAGTGCTGTCAGTTAATCAGGGCTTTGAAACAAAGGAGGCAGTTACATATAGGACTCTTGCCTCATCTGTTGCAAAAGTTTTAAGACATGTAGTGATTGAGCCAGGGAACTGAAGGAAGAAGAAGGATTTCCCCATGGTTGACACAGTTAAGGAAGTAACTTGGGACATCAAGAGACAACTGCTGCAAGCCAGGAGCAAGCTGAATGCTAGAGAAATGGTTCTGGAGCTGTATACAGAGCAGTCTGCAAGAGAAGTCAGGGAATTTACATATGGAACAGGGTACAACTGTTGGACACAGGGTTCAGGTCTGCATGGAACTTGTGGGGAAGCAGCAGGTTTTGATCACAGATAGCCATTTTAGTCTAGTCCAGTAAAAAAAAAAAAAAAAAAAAAAAAACAACAAGCAGTTGTGTGGCACTTTAAGACTAACAGATTTATTTTTTAAGTGCCACACAACTGCTTGTTGTTTTTTTATTGATCACAGAGCCAGTACAGAGGAGCCCCAACAAAATACCACTGAGTCAGGCCTGAAAACCTGCAAGTTCCACAGCTTCAGCTTGTAGGCTCTGTAAGCACTAGTTCTGGTGGGTCCCAATAATGAGTTGGACATGTGGCAAAAGCAAAAGGGTATTTTACTGGTGCTGGCATGAAAGGGAAAGGTTGCAAATATTTTAGATCTAGTGGCTTAAAGTTATATCTCAAAATGAAACAGCAGTTCTTTTCCAAGCTTCTGGCAGAGGCAGGGCAGTCATAAAATCATAGAATCATAGGGTTAAAAAGGGACCTCGTGTGGTCATCTAGCTCAACCCCCTGCCAAAAAAAGCAGGCCTACTCCTACTAGATTATCCCAGCCAGGGTTTTGTCCAGCATGGCCTTAAGCATCTCCAAAGACAGAGATTCCACCACCTCCCTAGGAAGCCCATTCCAATGCTTCACCACTCGCTTAGTAAGAAAGTTTTTCCTAATATCCAGCCTGGACCTCCCCAGCTGCAACTTGACACCATTGCTCCTTGTTTTATCCTCTGCTTCTACTGAGAACAGCCAAGCTCTCACCTCCTTGGACCATCCCTTCAAGCAGTTGAAGGTTGCTATCAAATCCCCCCCTCAGTCTTCTCTTCTACAAGCTAAATAAGCCTAGTTCCTTCAGTCTTTCTTCATAGGGCTTGTGCTCTAGCCCCTTGATCATTTTTGTTGCCCTCCGCTGGACTCTCCCTAATCTGACCATGCCCTTTTTGTAGTGGGGAGCCCAAAACTGGCCACAGTATTACAGATGCAGCCTCACCAGTGCCAGATAGAGGGGAACAATCACATCCCTTGATCTGCTGGCAACACTTCTTTTGATGCAGCCCAGTATGCCATTGGCCTTTTTGGCAGCAAGAGCACACTGTTAACTCATATCCAGCTTCCCATCCACCATGACCCCCAGGTCCTTTTCAACAGTGCTGCTATTTAGCTGATCCCTCCCCAGCCTGTAGCAGTGCATGGGGGTTTTGCATTCCAAGTGCCGGACTTTGCACTTGTCCTTGTTGAACCTCATGAGATTTCTATTGGTCCACTGCTCCAATTTGTCTAGGTCTCCCTGAATCCTGTCCCTGCCTTCCAGCATGTCTACCATTCCCCTTATCTTGGTGTCATCTGCAAACTTACTGAGTGTGCAATCTATCCCATCATCAAGATCATTAATGAAAATGTTGAACAGAACTGGCCCCAGGACCGACCCCTGGGGCACACCACTCATTACGGGTTGCCAGCTAGACATGGAACCATTGATTCCTACACGCTGAAACCGTTGATCTAGCCAGTTCTCTATCCACCTTACAGTCCACACTCCAACCCATACTTCCTTAACTTGCCGACAGAAATGCTGTGGGAAACTGTATCAAAAGTCTTGCTAAAGTCTAGGTATATCACATCAACGGCTCTTCCCACATCTACAAATCCAGTCATCTTATCATAGAAGACAATGAGGTTGGTCAGGCACGATTTACCCTTGGTGAATCCATGCTGACTGTTCCTGATCTCTCTATTTTCTTCTGAGTCTTTCAGGATTGATTCTTTGAGAACCTGCTCCATGATTTTTCCAGGGATTGAGGTGAGGCTGACCGGTCTGTAATTCCCTGGATCCAGCTGAGGCTATGGCTCTTCAATCCTAGTGGCTGAAGTGCCCACTCCAGTCCTGTCTTATGTTAAAAGCATATAATTTTCATTCTTCCAGACCAGGATCAGTTATGGGGTATGTCTCATTGGAGCTCCTTTGTTGCTTCCCCAATATTTTCAAAAGCCTGGACGCGCTACCGCTTCCCAATGAAATGATAGCAAGAAGGTTTTAAACATGAAAAGTGACATTTTGCTCCTTTAGCTCTAGACAGACATCCAAGACTGAAAATTTCAGCCCACATGGTTAAAGTTTGGCAAACATGTAAGCAATGAAAAGAGGTTCTTATATAGAAAATGTCAGGCGATCTAAATTATAGGCATTGCAACCTATGCTGCCTATATGAGACAGCTTTTATCTATAGAGCATCCCTGTAACAAAGGTGTCTTCTGGAAGAGTGATATGCAGTTTCTGGCTGTCTAACCACATCTGGCTCCTTTGTAGTCTCTCCAAGGGTGGAATGCAGCAGATGCCCCCAAAGGAAGGTGGCCACTCAAGAGTATATATAGCCTAGTGTGGGACTCAGTGAACTGAGCAGATGTTATACACATTAGCAATCCCACCAGACACAAGGCCCTACAGTGTTACCCTATAGTAACCGAGGCAAGGCCAGCCACAGGACAAGTTATAGCAGTGACCTGGCCTACCTACAAAAATACATGTGGCCTGTCTCCCTCCAGTAGGATTCTACAATGGTGTAGTGAAAACTTGCCATTTAATTCACGGTTAACAATAAATAAATGAACACACTCCTTTGGCAGTGAAGACAAGGTTTCAGGGTACACTGTCCCTGTTTTTCTGTGAGCAATGCAGAGAAATGCCAAGCCACCATACCTCCCTGTGGCCATAGTGAGATTTATGGGAAGGTAACATCTTTCAGGAACAAATCTGTACATACATATACTGGAGATATTATTATAGTACACAATTCTTCTCTCCCTCATACCAGGGCTACACTGGTCTAACTTCTTTGACTTCAATCTACATAAAAATACAAGGACTGACATACTGGTCCTTCTAGAACAACATCCTGTCTTTAACCATGTCAGCAGCTTCAGAAGAAAATGCCCATGCTGAGCTGATGGGGGTGAATGCACCTCTGATGCAGGCCTTCTTAAACCCCAACAGTTAAAACCTGGTAAAAACCTCAGGTTTCAGGACAACCTCCATTACAACATTGGTTGGTTTGTTTTTTTGTTAGCAAGAACTAGAACAACTCTGGATGTTCTTATTTATATAAAAAGTGTCCAAACCCTCTTTGAATCTTTTAAGTTCTTGGTCTTGCCCAGGGGTTAAAGTATAATTTGGTAGGCCCCAGGACCATCCAAATCGGGTGGGCTCCCTTCCCACATCAGTGGGCCCCCTACAAGCACCCCAACTACTGCCCCCAATATCCATTCCCCTGTCTACAAAATCCTCCTCAGCCCCCAATACCCACACCCCTGTTCCCAATATCCACCAAGCCCCCAAAATCCACACCTGCCCCCAATATCTGCCCCCAGAATCCACCCCCTGCCCCGGCGCCCCCCAATACTCCCCCCCAGCATAAGTCAGGCCACCCCTGTCCTCACGGGCAATGCACTGGGCCAGGAAACTCTGCAGCCTGCACTTGGAGGCTTCTACCTCCAAGCGCAGCCTGTGCATGCGGAGGGGAGCCCACCCCCCTCCCCTGCCTGCCAGAACACGTGGCAGAACACTGTTCTGGGGCCTGCTATTTTCAGGGTCCCTAAAAATAGAAAATGGAACCAGAACGCTGCGTTCCAGGTCCCACTATTTTTCAACGGTGGGCCCCAGAACACAGCATTCTGGCACCATTTTCTACTTTTAGGGGGCCCCCGAACACTGAGCCCCTAAAAATAGTGGGCCCCAGAATGGTGTTCTGGGCCATTCCGGCTTGCTTTAACTCCTGGTCTTGCTCATCTTATGGCAATGAGTTCCACAGTTCGCTTTTTCACACAGCATGAACTTATTTCACCAGTTTTGAGTTTGACAACACTTAATTTCGTTTAGGGTTCCCTTGTTTTTGTGATGAGACAGAGAAGACAGAATTTCATAGGATACCTTCTCCTTATCATTTGTTATCTTATATACTTGTGTCATGTCTCCTTTTATTGATCTTCTTTCTAATCTAATTCCAATCTTTTCAATTTCCCCTTCTAGGAAAATCTTCCTAGATCATTGATCATTCTTGTCACCGCCTCTGAATTCCTCCCAAGTATGTATTATCTCTTTTGAGATATGGGATGATCAGTACTTCACACAGCATTATAGATAAAGCTCTTTTATGTAATATCATTGTAATTTTTTCCTTATTGGTCTTCATTCCACTACTTGTGCAGGACACATTTACACTTCAGGCCACAGTCATACATCAAGCAGAAATCTCCAGCAAGCTGTCCACAATGGTATCAAAGTCTCATTTGTGAGCAGATACAATGAAACTGACAGCCCGATGAGGTATAGGCATAATACAGCTTTTTCCTCCTCCTATGCACATTTAGTCCCCATTTACATGGGTGGAAGTGAGAAGCAAATCAGGTCCTTGGAATGAAAAAAATCACCTGTGCAAATCACAACATCCAGCAGCAAAGGCAGAACTGGGGACCAGTGCACAACTATCCAAGATAACATGCCACCTTACCTGACTGGGAGGGACTACAGAATCTTCTTTGCTCATCTTTCCACACAGCGCCATTCAGATTCATCCTCTCTGAAGGCTCCTGAAGTTCAGTGGTGCCCCTAACAGGTAAGAAAGGAGAGGCATGGTTTGGTTTAACAAGAGGGGAAAATTCAGCTGTTAATAACATGGTTAAAATTCTCACAAACTGCAGACAGTCATGTCATGTGTATGTGCCCAGTGATAGGATGCCTTTCTCCACATGTTAGCGTCTTTTACTCATTAGCCCTGCCATGAACAGTTTTTCACTTGGACCCCCATTTCTCAAGATTCTTGACCATATCCTTAATAGCAAACACATGAATAGTAACAGAATCATCAGCAGCATTGTTCATGTGTTTAAGATTAAATTCATGACTCAATATTTTTCTGAATTTGGGCACTAGGCACCCAGCTCCTTCTAGGTTGGCATAATAGAAACAGGTTCCTGGCACTGGAACCCACCCATCTTCTCTCAAGTGTTTAACAAATGACAAGTGTCCTTTGTGCACCACTCTATGTTATCCCCTAAGGAAGAAAGACTCTGGGTGGAGGAATATTGGATAAGGATCAACGAGAGTCATGGGTATAGTTGACTTCTATATGGGGCAGGAGAGGCTGCTCAGGATAGGCCCACAGAGCTGTGCATGGGGGGTGGGAGGTGTCAATCTGTGCCCACCCAAGGCTTTGAGGTCTGCCCCTTTGTGAACTACACCCACAGTTAGCGTTACTGTAAAAATGTCCAATTGCCAGCCAGAGACACTGGACATATCCATTCCCTTAGGAAAACAACTCATTCTGATCTGGTTTCCTGTCTCAAATGTTGACTAGTGTCATGAGTTTCAGAGCAGCTGTTCTTTAACCTTTTGTAGGTCACAACACATTTGGTGGCATGCACAACTCTACAGGACACACCATCCCACCTTCTCCAGGCCAAATCCAGCTCTCTTTCTCTGCCCCCTAGCTCTCTGCAGCACACTTACAACTGTGTGGCAACACAATAATGTGTCCCATCATGGTGTTTGAGAACTGCTACTTCAGAGAATAGTGTAAAACCCTCCATCAAATAGAATCATAGAATAATATGTCAACACTACATCAGAGTGAAACTGACTTCTAAATCCAACTAGTATCAGCATACGCCTTCCTGCTTGAGAATTGGTGGATCCTCTCATTTCCCATCTCACTGTATCCTCCAAAAGCTGACACAACATTATCTGTATACATTTCTGATTTTTTTAAAAACTCTTTCAAAAGACATTGGCTTTATAATCTCAGCTAAACCATGAAGCAGCAAAATTTCATTGATTAATCATATAAGGTAGAAACAAACACCTATAAAGACACATTTTTATATTTAATTTCTACCTATCCCTCTTATTTTATGGGTAAAGGGAAACAGGAGTCTTGAGTGGCACACTCCATTTCATCGCTCCCCTTTGTCCCTCTTTCCCATTCCTAGGCTTTGGCTGTTCTGTGCCCTGAAATCTCTACTGCTGTTTCAGGGGATCTTCCAGCCAACACTGTCTGTTCTTACTAAATAGGCCTCATCGGCTCAATCACGGTAGATATTTGAACAGTTTTTCACTATAATCTCAAGAGTGCAAGCAAATTTTAACCACTGTGTATGGTTTGCTAAAGTGTACTTAAAAAGGAGGGTACATACTTTCTTGGTTGTGAAAAGGTTCAACTGAAGGAGGAAAAAAAAAACCCAAAAAGACTCAGACTCAAACCAAATGGGACTTTTAATATTCTCAAGAGTTAACTTCATTTGTTTGACAGAATTATGAACATCATAGTATTTCATGGACTTGACCAGTGGCAGAAGCAGGGATGTAACTAGAATTTTTGTCACCTGGAGCAAGCAGCCCCAAAGGCGCTTCCCCCACCCCCAGCCAAGGGCCCAATTCAGCCCAGGACTTGATCCAACACTGCACTGCTGCCAGATGGTGGTGCAGAGCCAGAATCCATCTCCAGTCACCACCGACTGTCAGCACAAAGCTTGATCTGTCCCCTGCTGCCACTGGGAGGCCACCCCGCTGATGCCCCCCCCCCAACTGCAGGGCCTGCCCCCCTCCACCACCAGTGGGCCTGGCCTGGGGTGGCATCAAAGGAATGGAGCATATCCAGTGGTTAAAGCATAATTTGACTGGCGCCAGAACCCACCTAATCTCTGGGCCACCTTCCCGTATTCTCCAGGCCCCGTTTATGCATGTGCGGGCCCCAGTGCAGGTAGGCATTTGCAACCTCTTGTCAGTACCATACGCATAGGTTATCACTCCATAAAAATATTTATAATTTTATATCACATTTATGTCTATATTAATTATTGTCACAAACTAGAAAACACTGCATAACACAATAAGTATTGAGATTAACAATGTGATAAATAAAATGTGATATAGAATTGAACACAATGCAACACAATGATGTGATATGTAATTGAACACAATGCATAAGCAAAAACAACAGACAAACAAACACAAAACTGCATTTATTGTTTGCAGTAAAACACATATGTAAACTCTCAAACTTCAGAGAAACAAACAGAGTCCTGTGGCACTTTTAAAGATTTATTTATTGCATGAACTTTTGGGGGAGAAAATCCCTTTTTGTCAGACGCTTCATTTTCAGCATGTCTGACAAACTGGGATTTTCTCCCACAAAAGCTGATGAGATAAATAAATCTGTTAGTCTTCAAAAGTGCCACAGGACTCTGTTGCAATGCAACGGACTAACACAGCTACCCCTTTCAATCTCAAACTTTAGTGGTTCAGTTTCCACGGTCCATTCATCTAGTGCTCTCTCTGCTCCTAATTTATGTCCTGGTGCTATAAGAGTCTGTCCATCAGGAAATGGATTAAGACTAACAATTCTTTTCACATACCCCCCACCACACAGCACCTTCATAATCTTCAATAATTATTAATATGAGCTGGATTTGAACTAGCCACAAGTGAAAGGCTCAGTAACTCATTACGCCTCTCCGCAGCCAGTCAGTCCCCTAAAATATGACATCTACAGTAACATGTATGTTAAGCAGTCTTATCAAGAAAGCTTTTAAAGCATCCTGCCTCACCACTGCAGGAAGCTAGCTGCAGACTCATCTAACAAAGCACTTCTTTATTCTTATGTGAAACATAACATAGCAGAGAAAAGACCTGGCATAAAACCACTAGGTTTTGTTAACATCAGCCTCCTACCTACATGCACATACACAAGGGTCTTGGTGTCTAAGGAAACTGGATAGTGGCTCAGAAGGAAGGATTCTACAAAGTGGGATTTTCTATCACAAAAACTCATGCAAAAAATAAATTTTTTAGTCTTTAAGGGCCACAGGACTCATTGTTTGTCTTACAGAACTAGACTAACACAGCTATCCCTTTGGATTATAGCAGTCTGTGAGCATTAGGTGCCAGGGTCTGTTGGTAGCAAAAACCAGAAGGATCTGCCCTGCTACCTATCAATGGCAGGATGTGTCCCCATTACTGAAATCCACAGGCCAGCCACAGAGGAAGATCAGTCACTTCAAGAACTTGATGCCTTTTGAAAGACTCTTTGTAAGTGACTATGACTATAGCCAACCATGCCATCCCTCCTTGTCTCACCAGCTGCTGTGGCTCCATCTCATTTCTCCACCCATCACTCACTTCTCCAACCACCCCACCCACCAGCAACCCATCATTCATCTCCCCCACACACCCCCAATGCACCTTCCCTCTTCACCTTCCTCCCCCCACCCTCTCAATAGCATCTTCCCCCAGCCCTGTCTCTTATTCCATAGCATCATGTTCCAGGAGGGCTTATACTGCACAGTATTTTAATGAACAGGTAATTTTTTAAAATAATTTTTAAAAATTGTTCTTATGAAAGTTCTGCTGGACACCTGAGTTATTTCAAACACTCCAGAGACCCACCATAGGGAGTCTGGCACTTGCTTCTCACCTTTCCAGCCCATCCAGGGTACAGCCAGCAACCTGCAGCCCAGCCTCTTCCAGAGACCTTCACACAACCAAAGCAGCTCCAGCCCCCCCCCACCCACCCACTACTAACCTCTTCTCCCTACTAACCTCTTCTCCCAGCTATTACACGGAGCCTGGAGTTACTTCTCCCCCTGCTGTTGCCCCACCTGGCCCAAAACAGCCTCCTGCTACTGCCACCAAACCACCCCATAACTCAGTGCCCTACCTGGCTCAAAACCATCCTGAACATCTATTGCCCCCCACCTAGGCCCTCCTAGCCACCCCCCCAGCCCAGCACAAAACTGCCCACCCCCCCATTTCCCTAAACCACCTGTTCCCCCCACCCCCTACTGCCCCAAAGCCACCCACTTCCCCACCCTGTGGCCCACACCACTGCAGCTGGGCAGCTGTTGTCTTATCTTGGTCTCAAACAGATTCCTCAGATTCTCACCCCAAACTGTCTCTGCCAGTCCCTCCCTCCTTGCCCTGGCGATGATTTGTCCCCTGGGGCCTCTGGGTGGCCTGCCACCCGCCTCACCCCCTAGCTTCCCTTTCCCTCCCCAGAGCCCTGGTGCTCGTACTTACACCCGTGCTGCTGAGCAGGGAAGCAAAACTGAGTCAGAGCCATGCCACATGCACAGGCTGCCTGCCTGCAGGTGATTCAAATTGCCCTCCTCTCTTCCCCGGGGAGCAGACTCTGACACTTCTTAGCGATTTGCATGCCCCCTGGGTGGCTTATACAATACGAGGGGCTGTAAGAGACTTGAGAGTGGCCCAGTGGTGCACATCACTATGTTGTCATGGCAGGGGAATACCTATCCTGTCAGGCTAGCACAGGCTCCTGTCTGGAGAGGAACAGAGTACAGTACTCTCCACTTCTTTGCTGCCAGGACCTATCTGTGTGAACATGGTTTTGGTGCCCTGTAAAACCATTCACCCAGGGCCTTGCCCCTTTTGCCCCGCTGTAGTTATGGCCCCGGGCAGAAGTACACTGAGAAAAATTGTTCTGAAATCTCTAACCCAGTAAAGGGCAACATTACATACAGGTGAACGAATCAGATGTGCTTAAGAACAAACAAAGCCGAAAAAATACTATGAGGTTCCTTTCCACTTTCTTTTTATTTTAAAGCACAAAGCAACAGCAACATTTCCAAAGGATTTCCTCATTTATCACAGAAGAAGATAAGCTTCTTTTGAGGTGTCCATTGTCATGGTAAATGATCTCATACTCTCATGAACTGCAGACACAACTAGTGAGCAGCAGACCTCAATGTCAAGATCCAGATTCCTCTCAAAATAAATATCAAACCATGAATACTGAAAAATAAATTCCCTGCCTCCAGTTTATGAGAGCCCTCAGTACAATGTCATTTGTAGAAGTGCCATTCTGGACTCAGGAGAACAGGGTTCAAATCCCAAATTTGCCATTGACCAGTCCCCTCACTGTTCCATGTCTCAGTTTCCCCAGCCGTCAGACAGGGATAATGACATACTCACCTCTTTAAAGTGCTGTGAGATCGTAGAATGAAAGGCAGTAATCTAGGGATTATATCTGAAACTTAATACAACTTTGAAAGAGAGAAACAAGGAGTCCTGTGGCACTTAAGGACTAGCAAATTTATTTATTGCACGAGCTTTCATGGGAGAAAATCCCACTTCCTCAGATAAGATAACAGATAAAAATAAGAAAACACCCTCAGGACAAACAAGTTTCCTCCTTCACTTAAACCCAGTGTGAAGACGACTAGGTTAAATCCTATAGAAAATAGTTAATTAACATCTCTTGTTGAGGCCCAATTCTCTTTTCAACATGTGGCTGTCACTTCCTTGTCATCACAGCTGATTTACAATGGGGTTTAATTAAATCCTCTGTACATTATTCAGCATCCTCTGAAAACAAACACCAAAGCGGGCAAGGGTATTTAAAATGTCACCTGCTGAGATGCATCATCTCCTCCTAATAAATATGACAGTGATCAAACTTTGGCTAATTACAGTGACTTCGTTATTTGTTTGTATGTTTTAATATTTAATTGCTTTCATGTTCATCCAATTACAAAGCAACAACAAATAGACATTAACTTTTTATCAGCATGTTCCCAGCCCAGCTAATCAGTACTTCAAAAGCCAGACATGATAGGAGGCCATCCAACCTGTGAGAACTTTACAATATAGTTTCTTTGCTGAATGGACCAGTCTATTAAATTTAGAGAGAACTATGCTCTTCAGCATGGTCCCAGCTCCCATGCAGGCCCATTTACATGGTCTTTCCACAGACCCATTGTAGTTTCTGTGCAGTACAACTGTAAGTTGTGGACACTGTTCGCGTGTTAGCTTTTAACCGCATGCTCCCACTGCATAACTCACCAATGTGGCAACACTATGTGCATCAGTACAAAATAGTTTATATTTCATAACTTGCTATTTGTAAATCAGTAGCATCTAGAGCCAGGGTTCTTAACCTTTTAGAGGTCCTGAACCCCCAAAAAAAACATATATATGATGGTGTGGCATTGTGCATGCATCGTCTATCTTCATCTGTCATGAAGACATCATGTTTGAAGTATACTGGGTGGGCGTTCTGTGTTTAAATTATACGTTACTCTTGCACCCCTTGGACTCCCTTCCCACACCCGTAGGGGATGCAAGCACCCCAGGCAGCGAACCCCTGACCTAAATGTCCAGTGACGACTGTGCAACTTACAGGGCCCAGCATAGCATGAGATGCAGCCCCATCCCAGGGACTTACAACGTGCATTGACAAGACACAAAAGGAAGACGTATTACTCTTATTTTCAGATGGGGACTCAAAATGGACAGAAGCGACGTGTCCAGGATCATGGAGGCAGCCACAGAAAGTGAAGAATTGAACCCAGAACTCCCAAGTTCCATGCCAGTGCCTCAACCCTGAGGTCATTCTTCTACTTTTTTACATACAATAAGTAGTACAGTTACAATTACTGACTGTTTCAGTGATAAACTCAACCTTTCTTTTCTTAAAAAAAAGCCTCCCTTTGGACTGAAATTTTCCATCTTTCAACTCAGCTGGACGGTGCTCTTTCCTATTACTGGAAGTGTGCTGAAACCTATCAGCCTCTCTTACGTTACATCAGGTTATAGACCAGTCAGCCTATCTGGAAAGATACTGAAGATAATTATTGAACAATTGTTTGGTAAGGACCTTAGGATAATCGACTTATATAGAATAATTGGTAGCATTGCAGCTGGAGCTAAACTGGACTTCAGTAGCATTTTGGAGGATGGGTTTAAAATTCAAAATGGTCTAAAGGCTTGTTCAATGCATGGTCTGCGAGCCACAATCCAGGTCACCAAGGACTATTATCTGGCCCGCAGAGCCACCGCATACACTCGTGTGGGCTGGGCGAAGCTAGGCATGTAAAAAAAAAAAATTGCTCACCAACCCTTGAGTGAGAAAAGAACTGCAGTGTGGTCCGTCATCCAAAAAGGGTGGACACCCGAACAAATTGGAGAATTACTCTGGTTACAATAAGATTGGAATAACTGGCTAGGGGGGTTGTAGTAGTGCTGAAAAGGATCAAGGGGTTATAGTAGTCCAGAAACTGAAGACACGCTGTTAATGTGTTACAGCTACAAAAAAGATTAATGTGGTTCTGGGGGGTATTAACAGGAGCTTTACATGCAAGTCACAGGAGATAACAGTCCTGCTTTACCTGGCACTAGTGAGGTCCCAGATGGAGCCTTATGTCAAATTCAGAGTATCACAATAAGGATGCAGACAAACTAGAAAGACTTCAAAAGGACAACAAAAATTATAAAAAGGTTTAGAAAATCTGACCTATTTGAAAGGCTGTAAAGACTGGACATGTTTAGTCTTGAGAAAAGATGACATAACAGTCTTCCACTCAGTTACAGGCTGTTATACAGAGGATGGTGATCCATTGTTCTCCATGTCCACTGAAGGCAGGACATGATTAGCAAACTTAAATCAGCAGCTAGGGAGATTTATGTTAGATATTAGGAAATATCTTTCTAGTTAAGGATAGTTAAACTCTGAAATAAGCTTCCAAGGGATGTCATGGAGTCCTGAGTCCTCATTATTAAAAGGCTTTCAAAAATAAGTTGGGGGGGAAAAAAACATCCATCAGAGCTGATCTAAATTTGCTTGGTTTTCACAAGCCACAAGGGGTAGACTTGATGACTTCTCAAGTGTTATATAGGGTCCTTGTATCCAAAAAGATGTTAGAAACAGACACACAATGAGAAGCCCAAAAGTGTGTGGCTTTACTAGGCAAAAACTAAGAATGAGCCAGACTGGTTTTACCTACATCTACTATTCTGGCAACCTCCCACCCAATACTATAGCAACCCACCATCTATAACTAAAGCAACCCAAATACCACAGAGGTCCCTTTCAGCTCTTCATTTTCACGATTCTAAGTTGAGTGGGGAAAGGAGAGAGAACCGACAACCACAGATAGCTGAAACAACAGGTGAATTCTGAAACTTGAAGTGTGGGTAGTGTACCTTTTGCAGTACAGTCATGAGCAAATGAAGGGGAGGGAAAATTCAGATTAAATTTGCCTAACAGATAAAAAAAATATGGTTTGCTTTTTTCCTGAAAAATGTCCCACTGTTACTAATACCAGTGCAGTGTCACTGGTCCCAGAAACAACTGAGAATGCTAGTGGAGAAGCCCCAGTCTGTAACACTAGACCTTCTGAATAGGTTTAGACGACACAATGACTTAAAATGAACAAGGAGTCCTGTGGCACTTAAAGACTAACAAATTTATTTATTCCATGAGCTTTCCTGGGAGAAAAGCGTGATGAAGTGGGATTTTCCCCACAAAAGCTCATGCAAGAAATAAATGTGTTAGTCTTTAAGTGCCAGAGGATTCTGTTTGTTTTGCTGAACTAGACTAACATAGCCACTCCTTTGGATCTTGATTTAAAATGCTGGCAGCTACTTGGAATCCTGTCTATCCTTGGCCTCCACTGCTACCAGCCACTTGTGCAGTATAAACTGGTTTCAGCAACAGTGAGAAATTTTTCTGGTGGGGGTGGGGGTAGGGAGGAGGAACAGGGAAAAAAAAATATAAGAGCAGGCACAGCTTGAGCAAAAGAAGTCAGTCTCCCTTCTGCACCAAGCTGGCAGCTGGATGGCAAACGGTTTATGTTTTCAAAGAGTCTTGTGTAGAAAATGATTACGCTCAGTTGGTTTCCCTATGCAAAGTTCTGAATTGCAGTAAGAGCCTGTTGCAGAGAGCAAGTGACTCAGGACTGATCAAGAAAAGGAGATAAGTAGCACAGAGAAAAAAAACCACACACACCTGAGGAGACTGATGCAATGAGGCAGCCACACCACACACAATCACATTAAAGACAATCTATTTGAATTCTGCGTTCAAAATATTGGCCTATGACTACTAACTTTATAGTCTTGTAGGTGCCGAAAGGAAGGTCTGGAGTTAGAGTCAGAAGGCTGTGCCACTGGATGGATCATAATTTTAACAAATGGTCCACAAAGTAAACAAAAATTTGAAAAATCCTTGTTTTAAATTCAACACACACAAAACACATCACAGCAAGAACAATAGTACTGGCAGTCACCAGATGGCACCATTCCAGAAATTACAAGTTTTGTTTAACTGCAACATACAGGCAGAGAGACTTGGAAAAAATGCCACATTGTCTGTTGTGGTGCAATTTATGGTGTGAGAAAAGCAGTGCTAGACCACCAGTAAGTGTGTTCATTACCATATCAACAGTAATAACTCACCAGACCAGATGGTATTTACCCAAGAGTCCTGAAGGAATTCAGACATGAAATTGCAGAACTACTAACTGTGGTATGTAATCTATCGCTGAAATCAGTCTCTGTACCAAGTGATTAGAGGATAGCTAACGTAGTGTGGATTTTTATAAAAGGCACCAGAGAATATACTAGTAATTACAGGTTGGTGAGCATAATTTCAGTACCAGGCAAATTTGTCGTCACTGTAGCAAAGAACAGAATTCTCAGACATATAGATGAACATAATAGGCTGTAGAAAAGTCAACATGGCTTTTGTAAAAGGATTTCATCCCTCACTAATATATTAACATGCTTTGAGACAATCAATCAACATAGGGACAAATATGAGCTAGCTGACATAATTTACCTGGACTTTAAGAAAGCCTTTGAAAAGTCCCACACCAAAGGTTCTTAAGCAAGGCAAGGAGCCATGCACTAAGAAGGAAGGTCCTCTCATAGGTCAATAACAAGTTAAAAGGTAGGAAACAGAACAGGAGTAGCCAGTTTTCAGAATGGAGAGAGGTAAATAGTTGTGTCCCCCAGCGATCTGTTCTGGGAGCAGTGTTGTTCAATGCATGTAGAAATGACCTAGAAAAAAGGGGTGAAAAACAATGAGGTGGCAAAGTTTGAAGATGGCACAAAATTACTCAAGATAGTTGAGCCATGAAGAGTTTCAAAGGTCCCTCAGAACACAGCGAGTTGGCAATAAAATGCCACATGAAATTCAATGCTGATATATACAAAATAATGCACATTAAAAACACAATCCCCAGTACACATACAAAACGACAGGGTCTAAATTAGTTATTACCACTCAAGAAAGATCTTGGAGTTATTGTGGATAGTCCTCTGGTAAACAGATGCTCAATATGCAGCAGCAGTCAAAAAAGCTAACAGAATGCTTGGAAATATAAGACAAGATATCATAATGCCACTATATAAGTCCCTGGTACCCCCAACACCTGGAATACTGCATCCATTATTGTTGCACCATCTCAAAAAGGATACATTACACTTGACAAAGGTACAGAGAAGGGAAACAAAAATAATTAGGGATATGGAACAGCTTTCATAATGAGGAGAGATTAAAAAGACTGGGACCATTCAGCTTGGAAAAAGAGATGATGAAGGACCAGATATTACAGAGGACTGCAAGATCATGAATACTGAAGAAAGTTAATAAATGAGTGTTATTTGTTCTGTGTGAAGGGGCAAGTTCTAGGGGGTCACCCAATAATATTAACAAACAGCAGATTTAAAGCAAACTAAAAAGTTGTTCATGTGACACACAGTCAACCCATAAAAAAAAACAACCCACAGAACTTGTTGCAAAGGGATATTGCAAAGGGAAAAATGTGTAAATGGGTTTAAAAAAAGAATTGGATTAGTTGGAGGATAGGTTCATAAATGGCTATTAGCCAAGATGGTCAGGGATGCAACCACTTGTTCTGGATGTCCCCTAAACCTCTAATACCTGGACTAGACGAACCATTGGTCTGAGCCAGTATGGCCATTCTTACATTTCTTATTGTTTGAATTTTTCTTAACAACCAAGCTCTTCCTCAGATAGACAGATAGACAGACAGATATTTCATTCCAAAACAAAACCACATACACAATATTACACGTAAGGTTTGAACGCATCCATGCACAAATTTTTAAAAAAGAATGCCTCCACTCCCAACGCATCCTTTCTCCTACATACACATTCTTCAAAAAACAATTTTGATGTCCAGAAGCCAAGTAACTTTAACTCAACCTCTGTTAACAAACATTATAAAGTTAAAATAAGCAAAATGAGCTAATCACAGATTTAACAGAAATATACATAAAATGTAAACATCTTTTTGACCTTTATACAGCAGTCATAAAAAGTCTGACCTTTCACACAACCAGAGACAAAAAAAAAAATTCTTTAAAAATTCAAGATTGCCTAAATGTGATCTAAAGTTTCTTGTAACATCTGTTACTTGGAAATATTATACTAAAAAAAGTAGAAACAAGACTTACAAACAAACCCAAACATGCAAACTTGGGAGCCAACCCCTTAACTTGGAAGAACAGGAGACAAGTTACAATAACCTTTTTTCCCCTGCCTTAGCTAGCTCACAGTGGTCACTGTCAGAGACTCAACCCCAAATTCTTTTGTTGAAAGACCATATGGAACATCAAATAAGACAAGGCACCTTTGTCTGGGCTGCACTTTAACAAAAGATATTAACTCAGAACTCACATTTAGCCCACGAGTACCTAACAGAACCTATATTTTTTCTTACCTCATTTGTAAAAACAGTTTGATATCAAAGGATAAAAATTGTTTTATAGAAAGCTAGGCATCATTATTATACTTCAGTGCAGGTGTATCACCAAAATATTAGAATTTTTTCCTCATGTCTTTCTGGCTTTACCAGTTCAGAAACAGACAGAGGACAATGGTGAAGTCCCATTTTAGCCCCAGGAGTCAAGTATCTTTGTTGATACTCATACGTTGTACCATTTAAGGGATCTGGGTTTGAATTCCAGATGCAAGTTCCCACAATGGCATTTGGAGCTTCAGAAACTGTGGTACCCATGAGTACAAATGGTAACTTGAAGACCTGGACTATTTCACGTGTCACAGATCAAAAGATGTGTCAGTTGATAGCATTGCAGTGGAGCTGGACTGGAGCCCACAAGCATGAAAGAATCAAATAGCACTGGATATAGAATAAAAGAGCTGGTCGGACATTTTTTCTTTAGAAAATGCTGATGAGTAGAGTTAAGACTTAGTCATGGGTATTTTTAGTTATAATCATGGACAAGTCACAGGGAAAAAATGTTCAGGGCCCATGGCCTGTCCATGACTTTAACTAGAAACAGCCCTAAGTAAACCTTAGCAGCTCCCAGGTTGCTGTTGCCCTGGAAGCCAACAGCTAGCACCTGCTCCTGCTGCTGGTCAAGTCACCCCCAACACCATTACTACCCTAGTTGTCCCCAGTCTTGTCCCTGGGGCCACTGAAGTCAACTTCAGTGACCGCTGCAGCAGTAGAAAATGCATGGAATCCATGACCTCTGTGACAGACTACTGCCGAGTCAAAAGGATGACTTTTCTGGAAACATGCTGATTTCAACATCATTTCATCCCCAGTAATTCCACGCAAGTTCTCTTGACACCACAACTCTCTCTTTGGGGTACTTTATTATAAAATATTCTGTATATGGTCCAAGTCCCAAACACACACAATTCATTTCTAATTCCACTGCAGCCATTCAACTCACCCAATGTTTCAGCTCATGACAACACCCATATCAAATCACACATCAGTGCCTTTGACCAAATCTGGATTCTCTGACAGTCCTTCATTGTTCTTGTACCAGCACAAGCACATCCACATTAGCCCTTCCTTCTGGAACATATTTCCACTCTTCCCAAGGGTAACCCCCACCCACCTGTTTGACAGGAGATCATCTTTGCCAGGGGAACATCCCTCACTCCATGTGGCCCTCTGGTGGTTCCTGGAGACATCAGAAGATAAGGTCCTCCATCGCTCCTTGGCTGTGGCTATGTGGCTTAAAGCCAGCGAGCATCTCCCTCTGTAGCTCCTCCAGTCTCTGGCCACTAGCTCTCAGGTGTGTGGGGACACTAGCCAACAAAGCTCTTGCTCCTCTCATACCTTCAGCTTTCTCCCAAGGCCCAAACATGCAGTCTCTGACAGCTCTTATCTTTCCCTGACTCCCATCCAGGCAACTCCTCTTACTGTCTCTGATTCTCCCTGGTCCTTTATAGACCTTAGGTATTGTTCCCCTGTCCTCTTAATTGTCCAAATGGGAGCACTTGTCCTGCAGATGAGTTGGACCTGCTTTATCTACAGGGGCCAGCCACTTTGTAACAAAGTAGTGTAGCAAAAATAAATAAAATAAGATGCCTAATTGTGGTTTTGGTTTGGTTTTTAAAAAGCCCTGAAAAAACTTTAAATTTCCCTTAATACTCAGGTGTTTGGACTGAATATACATCATCAACGTGCTTTAAAAGTGCTACATTCCCCAAGCAAACTCCTGAGCTGAGGGGGAAAAAATTTTTAGTTTCTTCAGTGACAGGAAGGAGAAAATTTAAATAATTTTCTAGCTAATCCTACAAAGCTATTCATTATATATCATTTTGGTAGCCTCCCATAAGACAGCCTTGAGGATCACACTTTAAGAAAGACAGAGACAAATTGGGGAGAATCCAGAAGAGAACACCACAAATAATAATAGGTCAGGTTCTCTAAATCTTTTGAGGAAAGGTTGAAAGAATTGGCATATTAGTCTAGAGCAGAAAAGGCTGAAGGGGGACATGGTAGGTCTTCAAATATGGAAAACCTTGTTATAAAGGTAATATGTGGCATGTATATCTTTTTGTACCCCATGCCTGCCACTTACATTTCACTGGCCAGGTCAAACTACTGGGAGAAAGTTCTGTACTTAACCACTGTTCAAGTAACTGGATGCTTCAGCAGAAGTAATCATCAGGGAAATAGTTAGAAACAGTGACTTTGATGGGTCACTAGGTTTCAGAGTTAACACACCTTTACTCTCACATCACAAAAGTCTGAGCTACTCTGTCTGTCTGCCAGCAGGCTGGAAAATGAGTACCCTGTGTAACTTGATCATCAGATAAAATGGAAATCTTTAATTAAAGGTCGGTTTTGAAGGTAACAGTCCCAGATATATGTCAGTATGATGTACCGCTGTAAATCCTGTTGAGATACACTTTGCAAGAAAGGTGCTGCACCAAATAAGGACCAGGTCCATGGAGGTACTAGGCAACCTCACCTTCAGTTGAGCAGTATCCAAGTTCAGAAGAAGGATCAGCACCTTGCAGCACTGGGCTTTGAAGCGCTGTCACTTTGATGCCTATTCATAATCAAAAATGTATTGGCAAAACTACAATCCAAGATGCAGAACAGATGGGACTGTCTTCCAACACAAAAATCAAAGCAAGAGGTTTGCATGCAAGCATCACATTAGCAATTCTGATTGTCTAATAGGAAACGGCTCCTAACCGGGGGGGGGGGGCGGCGGAATGAGGGAGGATGGGAAGGAAATATTATAGCAGCATTATTTTCTTACACTAATTGCCAATAATGGCACATAGTAAGATACCAGCTACAGTCAATTCATTTTAAAAGCTATATAATAATCTTTAGAATAAGGAATTAATTTTTACAGCCACTGAAGCAGATTTACTTGTACAGTAATGCAATACTGTAGTACAGATTTATTACAAATTAAAATTTTTAACTTAAGTGGTTGACCTAAAGAGGCTTGCATGATGCAAGGGGGAACACTGTGCTGCAAAAAGGCAGTTGTCAGCAATGCCCAGGTACACTCTTCCAGGGATGGGAGGCATTCAGGGTGATGTTATTAATCCCTTCCTAGCCACCACACCCCACTCTGAGTAGCAGTTCTCTTTGATTTCAGTGGCAAGTAGAAAATATGCACCCTTGAGAGCACTCATTTCATCCTAGGCACAAACGCATGGATTCTCAGTCTCAGGGTGGTGAATAGGTATCATGGGGCTTCAATCTCCCCACGCTTCCTACAAACTAGATGGGATAGATGATCCCAGTATGGGAAAAGGCAATAGTTATGGGGTCCCAGCATGGAACAGGTTGAGACTAATATCTACTGCTCTGAAGCCTGAATATATCAAAGATTTACACGGCCCTCAGATTAGATACAATCGTATCTACACATTTGGCTCCATTTCCAGTCCTGACCCCTCAACCCCCACGTGGCATGACTGCTTTGCATGTGTATCTGATAATCACCATGGAAGTGGCAGAGCACCCATTTTCATTTAGCACCCCAATGCAGGTTGCACGTAGCCAGCTTTGCTGTCAGAGTCAGTTGTGCAGTATGAAAGTGGGCATCCAAAAAAATCAGGTAGGGACTAGCTGAGTATTGAAATTTTGTAATTTGATTCATCAGTTTAGTCACATGGTAGAAGGTTTTGTTTTGTTTTAAAGGGGCAAAAAATTCAGAACTAGAATTTTTCTGTTTTAAAAAGAAATATCCAGAGAAAATTCAGAAAGCACAAAACCTGGAGTTAAACAAAATAATCTTACGAATGTATAGGTCTTTTGGCAACGTTTCACTCATACTTTTGTTTTAAGCTGTTCCACTGTAAACAACAATTCTGCCCTCAAGAAGACAAGTCCAGATCCAAATACACATCATCAGACAGCAATGTCAGAACACAGTCAGTAGGGTTTGTAGTACAGCAAGGGTACCAAACCCAGTTTCAGGAACGGTGAATGGTTTGGGTAAAGTAAAGTCAGGGCACCACAGACCTGTACCCAAACTCAAAGCAAACCCAAATGCACTCTTCTGCTGAGTGTCAAAATGATCAGTTTCCTTTTGCTTGTCTCTCTAAACATCATGGTTCCAGCTAGGCACTTGAAGTAAAAGCATCAGATTCTGGAAGGAAGCTGGCTGAGCTGTTTTGCACCAGCACACAAGCTGGGATGGCAGTTAGCCCATCTTCCAAAAGCACAGCTCTTGCAAAAGTTCCAGCCTCAAATATGCAGTCTCAAAAGGTTTGTTGAGCTTTCTGATGTGCAGGTAAGGATTAAGAGGTGGGCTAGAGCACCATTTCTGAAATGACCAGTCCCTGGACCACTGCCAGTCCCTGACACTGTTTATACATAGCCTAGGAAGTCAGCAAGCTAATCCCTCATACCAAAAAGTTTGAGGAACACTGGGTTAGAAGAACAGAGAACTGGGAGTTAGAAGATTCAGGCTCAAGAACCCTCATGATGGGTATGGTATAAACCTCAAGAGATATTTCAAGCTCTTTCCTAGATCTGCTACTGATTTGCTTCATAGCCTTAGCGGAGATTTATTTAACCCTTCAGGCCTTCCATTTCTCTGTCTGTAAAATGGGGGGATAGTGTCTGCTGGAAAATCCTCCAATCCTCAGAGGAAAGGCTCTGTACAATTACAAGCCAGGATGTGAATAAGGGCTACTTTGGTTATCCCTTCACTAATCTGCATCCATTATTCACAGCTCTCCGTTTCAGGGATCTGAGCTGAAGGCTTCAGAGCCGGTCCACAGGAAGTAGGGTTGATCTGGAGAAGCTTTTAGACAGTATTCTACGCAGTTCATTAAGGAGCCACTGCTCAGAGAGAAATGCGGGTTTTGTTGCTGAAATGATACAAAAGCTATGTACTCTTACATGAAAGAGACACAGAAGGCTTTGGGTGGCATTACTGTTGAGAAAGTCCTGATGAAACCACTGAGGCACTATTTCCACTGTCCAGTCGCCTGCATGAAATGACTTTGAAGGTCTCTGGCTAGCTGCTGGTGGACAAACATCCATATTACAAAAAGCAAGGACATTCTTGGTGATGGTCTTCAGGTGATATATGGACTGAATGTGCCATGTGTGGAGACAACTTGCTTTTCACTCTTCAGGTATTCTTTATAGAGCTGGATGGCAGGGAGTCATCTGGACAGAGACATGCTTTGCTGCAGGTTCCTTTATCAATCAATCATCATCACCACCACCACCACACTGATACTGTGCAGAGAACTATGTCCAGGGACACTATTCCCCTACTGTTAATAGGTAAGACAAGCATCCTGCTGATTGGAGAACTGGTCCCCAAGGTTGTCAGTCTGACATTTTTCATGATTCACCTTAAAAAAAAACCTGCAATTTTTTTTTAAATCCTCTCATTTTACAATACCTGAAATTCAGTAATTAGAGAGAATTGGCAGGCACAGATCACACTGTATATTTCTGGTCAGCCTGGAAAAGGCTTCCCAAGAGCCATTTCTGCATCTCAGGTGAGCAGAAATTTAAGGGTTTTTAAAAAGACATGTCTGTGACACTTGACCTTCTGCAACACCAGTGTCCTAGCCTTTGTTCATCAGAAGCTGAAGTGGATGACTGTGGATGGATCATTTGATGATTTCCTTTTCTGTTCATTCCTGCTGAAGCACTTGGCATTGGCCATTGTTGGAAGATGAGACCCTGGGTTAGATGGATCTTTGGTCTGACATAATTCATAAGCAGACCCCAAACAAAAAAATCTCCTCTAAATAGAAGAGTGACCAAGAAGGAGTATATCCAAAAGCCTCTTCTTTTGTGTTTTATTAGATGAGTTGCCAAGAGGCATCTAAAGTACACCCCCGGGGACAGCCACATCACCACCATCTTTGAAGACCACATATGAAGTGATCACTTGACAACGTTCAGCTTCAGCCTCGGAAACACATACTTTATATACAGAGTCTGACTGATTTTGTTTTTATTTCATTTTTAATCATTCCTATATGAAGACCCCATTTGCATTAAGTTTCTGCCTGGGGAGCAGTGACAAGAGGGAGATTCAACAGCTTAGCCATAAAGTGCTGAAAAAGAGAAGGAGAGGGAGTGGTTTCTCATGCCAATACTGGAGAGAACATGAACTCCTGCTGATGTTTTCCCTAAATGTCAGGATGATACTTTAATACTTTCCCCGCTGCAAATAAACAGATGGGGAGCCTCTGACACGTGGCTCATGCTACCCTATTCATCACAGCAGTCCAACTGCAGGTAATGCTCATTACAGCTAATTATTGGCAATTACTGGTGCTGGGCTAATAGGTGCATTTCCCCACTAACTTCCTGCAACTAGAGACATTTTGAAGGAAAATTTACTGCTTTGGCCCGCGAGGCAGACATTCCCCCCAAAACAGCCTCTCCATTTTGCACCATGTCCTGTGATGCCAGTTGGAGGGATGCTAGTGGGGGAAACAAAACCAAAACCCACAAACCTCTGGGGTCACTGACACTTATTTTTGCCTCCTCGGTATGGCATGGAGAGTGGGAGCTCATTGCAGTTAGAACAACTCTTGCTTTCTCCTGAAAACCTATTATGCAATCGAGTCCGGTTTCCCACCCTCCCCCCAGCCTCTCCCTTAAATGGATATAATTCAATTCAGACCAAAACACAAGTGCAGTCACTGCTTTCTCCATATATAAAGTATACTGCAATGGGCTGAGGAATGGACCCTTTGAGAAATTCGTATGCCAGCCTTCCCACTATTGTAATTTCATTCTGTCTTTGTAATTGCCTGATATTACATTGTTCCCTGCCGGAAGATTAATTAGCTAGTCTTACCCTCCAACATACCATCCCTCTGAAACCCTCAAGGAAGCTGGAGTGGTGCCAAGTCTCTTGTATTTGCTATTCTGGCTGGCAGCTGCTACTGTATCTAAGAAAGCCTCCCTTAACAACAGTTGCTGTGCCAACTGACCCCTTTTTTCCCTCCCCCTTCCCTCCTAAATCCACTACCAAAGAAGTAGCTAAGTTGCAATGCCGCAGGCCGGGGAAAAAGAGGGGAGGAAGGGAAGGACGAGAAAAAAAAAAAAAAAAAAAAAGCAAAAAACCCACCCTACACACACCAACCCTCTGATTGGCATAATTACTCACACTCATTAAGTATGGCTGCATTGCATATGTAAATCAAGCGAGTCAAGTGCACAGGGCGCGTCAGGCTGCTGAAGAACCAATACCACCTTTCAGATTCCTCGGTTCTGTCTAGCGTTGGGAAGAATGTGAGCGATATGGCATCTCACAGGCTGGTGTGCGGAACTGACAGAAAACAGCCTTTGCATTCAAGCTAAAGACCTACGGCGTTAACACCAAGATCCTTGGAAAAGGAGAGGGGGGAGGAAGAGAGAGAGAGAAAGCGAGAAGAAAATGGGGGTGGGGTGGGGAATGGAGGTGGGTGTGCGTCAGGGAACATCGCCAGCCATTTTGGATCTAAGGGAAACAGTGGGGCAGAGAAAAGGAGAGACGTAAACCTGACTGTGTACATTTCCGCAATCGCACACCCCCGCCCATTTTAGTCTCCCTCCCCAATGCGTTGCCTTCCATCGTAATCAGTGATCAACGCTCAAGACTTTTTATTTTGCAGCTGCCATTAGCGAAGACAAGGGCACTGTGCGTCCTACAACTGCTTATTGTGTGCACACTTGGCAAGGCGCCTGATCCACCGCTGAACACCTCAGCATGCCAGGCAGTATATTTTCCACTTTTGTTTTTCTTTCCCCCACCTCTATCTCCCCTCCCATTTATTTATTTTAATTGTGGTATCTGGACAATCTGAATTTGGCAGTTGCTGGCCAGACAAAGTGGTTAAAGCAAAGGTGGGTAGTTTTATTTTAATGGAAGGAGTGTTGTGATTCTCTCTCTAAAGACCCGGGTGCATAAAAGGCATAGCCTTTTGCATTAGTGGCGGGCATTCACGTCCACACTTACAGACTCCTCCTTCCAACTCATCAGTATGCTGCCAAGGAATGGACTGTCAGCAAATGTTGGTGTTTGGGGGTTTTTGTTTAAAAAAAAAAAACTTTTAAAAAAATTAGGGAAATTACATGCTTCAATTCCAATGCACTCTGAGCCAATGCTAGTTAACTAGTAGGAAATTACCTCTCAGACTGGATGCCTTTGGACAAGGCTCTTGAGTTATTCTTGTCTCAAAAATGCCAGATCAGTTAAATTTTCTGCTCTTCTCTCCCCCAGTTTGCTATTTGGCAACAGTCCAAAAAAAAAAAAAAAACAGAAGTACCTGCCCACCCACCCACCCCATATGCTCACTGGATTTCCAGCTGTGGTCCCCATCAGAGCAAAGGCAATGGATGCAAGTGAGAATTTGAAACCTAGGCAGTGCTGCAGTTGAAAGCAAGTCATATTTAAAAAAGAAAAAGAAATAGCAGGCCTGCAATACCAGCAGTAACAGCTATGAGCGAAAATGAATATATTGGATTCTTTATAGTCTGATACCACTTTAGCTCTGGTGCACCAGACACCTTGCCAATTTCCAATGTCAAACTGAGAGAGAGACTGCATCAAAGGAGGCAGCATCAGGCTATTTTGCTTCTTTTCCTCAGCAGGCTCAACAATGCAGGTTTGTGTGTTTAAAGTTGGAAAGAGAGACAGAGAAGGGGCTTTGGTGGAACAGATTACCCTTCCCCTTCATACATTTCTCCCCTCCTCTCCAAAAAACACAAAATCTGTCCATGCATTGACTCTGAAGGGAAAGATGCTACTGTTTGTTTGGAACAGGCTATACACTAGGGTGCACTAAAATTTTTTTGAATCATGTGATCCAAAGGCTGCAGGAAATGATCAGATATTATCATGGGGACTAATTAAGTTCCACAGATAGAAAGGCAAAACTGGAGCGCATGACTGTCCTCCCCTGTAGGTTCTCTCACACCCCCTAACACACCCCCACCTTCCCCTGCCACCCTAGTGTACTACAGGAATGTGAATTAAGCGCTGATGAATCCTGTATTAATTAATTACATGAAGACACTCATGGGGGGTGAGGATGAGAGGTAGTGAGAGAATTTGCACTATGCAAATGACCTTAGGAGGACAGTTATAAATTTGTTTCCTTTTGTTTTCTTTCAGTGTGGAAAGTGAAGTCACTGTTGCTAACCTGCAGGTACAAGGCACAGCATCAGAGAGATTTAGAGCCATCTGTCTTGTATCGCTGAAATGAGCTGTGGGAATAGGATATCTCAAAAACTAAAGGGAGAAGGGGGGTGGGGAGAGGAGCTCTGTGCCGCCATTTTCTTTCACTGAGAAGGATGGATATGAAATCAATTTCACACATTGTGAAATGGCTGCTCAAAAGGGTTTTGCTCTCTGGAAGTTAATGGAATGAGTTCAAAGGAGCCAGCTGGCGAGAGTTGTTTGCTTTGCACATGCAGATTATTTATGTGTGTTATTAGCCAAAATATTAAACCATTACCGAAGAATAAGAAAAGCTCAGTGTACACTATATTAAATATATATTCTCTGCCCTCCTGCTCGCATGTCACTGATTAGAAGACCAGACAGACTGACCTACCATAATGGGTGGCTGGGACTTGGAGAGAAAATGTTGCTAATGTGTGAATGGATGTATTGCTGAGGCTGAACTGCTCCGGCCAGTGGAAGGCATGAGATGGTCAAGCACTATAAAAGCTCCCTTCTTCTCACCACCCTATCAGAGCACACAAAGCCCTGAAATGCTAACTCCAAAGGCAGCATTTCAGTAGCACAACCCTTTGGATATTGCCAGTAAACTCCATCCTTGGCCTTCTACACCCACACGGTACCTGCACCCCTTCCTGAGCTCTGGCAATACACATGTACTCTGAGCCAACTGCATCCCTGCTAGGCCAGGCTTAACCCCACCCTCCCCATTTATTTTCACTCCAGACCTCAAGGTAGCTCAAGCTTGGTCTCTAGAGGGGAAAGTTTGGTGCATTCACCCCTCAGCATTGCAGTTTCTATGTGGGGCTGCTAATCTGAGCTGCCCTAGGTCATACAGATCACACCCAACACATTTTGTCCCACAGCTGGCACATCCCACCAGTCCACCTCACTCTGCCTATTGCAGTCTGTTGTTCTCCCATTTTAAGTTTCTTTGCCCAAGGGCTGTGTGTCACTACCTACTTAGAAAATGGAGCCATGGCTGACGACAGCTCTTGCCACAGCTCTATGCTTTGTGACCTGCTGGAAAAGCCTGATAGGGTTCACTCACTGAGAGTTAGTTGAAAGGAGAGCGATGGTGATTTCCCCATCTCAAATGGAGCTCTGCACATCTGGATTACCCCTGCCAGAGTTAGCTGAATCCTGGAGGTTCACAGTTGCCCTCCCCTCCCCTCCCCACACCAAATAACACCACCTGCAAACAATGTGCTATACAAAAGACTCCACAGGTTTTTCAGGTGCAATTCTGGGCAGTGGCCATTGTGCTCTGACCCCCTGGGTTATGAAGTAGTGTTGGCATTTTAAACTAGAAAAATAATCCTTCACGTGCCATTCCCCTCCATGCAAATCTCATGAGTACCCTCAAATTCAAGAGGCCTCATGGGCCACCATAAGTTTGGCATCACCTCACTTTATTGAGGTGGATTATTTATATCAGAATACATGACCAATAGAAGTGCACCTAGAGAGTCATGCCAGAAAGAATCCTTCACTTTTCCAGATGTTCTGAATGAGTAACTTCTGTCTCCTCATTCTGGGTTTTTGTCACACGTAGTGTCCTGCATTTGGGCCTTGCAGGTTGACATACATGGCTTCCACAGGACCGCCATAAACATTTATCAGGACTTGTGTACACACAGGCTTAACGTGTAAATCAACATCACATTAGCTTGCCACGGGTTCCTGCTACCTGTGCATAATAATATCCCAGAAGAACTCCGAGTAATGCATCAAAGCAAGCTAAGGAACTTTTAGTGTGCAGTAGCATGGTCCATATGGGCAGTCAGCGAGCAGCAAGCTAGTGCACTGGAGAATCACAAACTGGGTTTATTGTGCACTAAGTCTCTGGGCAGCCAGGACATCCCTGGACTTACTTCCATCCCCACTTGCCTAAACAGGTCTCCTACCTCATCACACCTTACACATACCAGCTTCTCACTCTTTTCAGTACTGTTCATTCTTCCACGGCTTTTTCTAAATATTTTACTTTCCCACTTCAACCTCCACTTCCCAGAATGCTCTCCTTCTCCTTTGCATTCAGGGCATAATTTTAAAAAATGTTCACACCTCTTTCTCCTTTGTTGCTGTGACAGCCCATCCTTGTTTTCTCTCTGTAGCAAAGCACTGCAGTTACAGTGGAGGCCAGTTAGTGGTTGCAGCTTTGGCTGTTGCTACTGTCATGATGTGCTTGTTTTCACACTTAATTTCCTCTCTGAAACTCACTCCTCAGTTGTTATATAAACAACCTCACTTAATGTCTATTTCTTCAACACATTTTAAGGTTTCTTTTTTATTATATGTATTCACATTTAAAATAAAATGCCAGCCTGCATGACTGTCCTCAGTGTCCCAATCCTCCTGTTAATTAATATCTGTTAGCTTTGCATTTTATATCAAGAAACTTAAATCTAGAGCAAAGCAAGACTACCAAATTACTTTGCAAACAAAGGCTTGTCTTCTGAACACACCTTGAAAAAGCTCTTATTTTCAAAAGCCTTCCACTTCATGGGAAAAAACAAACACGGAGTCTCTTGTGGCACTTTTAAAGACAAACAAATTTATTTATTGCATGAGTTTTTGTGGGAGAAATCCCAAGTTGTCAGACCCTTGGAGTGGGATTTCTCCCCCTGTGAAAGCTAATGCAATAAATACATTTTTTAGTCTTTGTGAGTGCCACAAGACTCCTTGCTTGTTTTGGTGAACCAGACTAACATGGCTACTCTGGAACCACTCCAAGAAGTAAAAGCTGTGGTCACTGGCTCTAGAGAGAGCTTAGAAATGGAAGAGACCCAGAGATGAACAAACGAAGTTATCAGAGACATGGGGAGGCTTCCAGAAAAGAGAAAGTTTACCTTGCACTCCAAGTTCATGGCACATTTCCTCAACTGGCCTTCTCCAAGCTCTGGGTCTAGGGCATGGAAAATCCACACCCTTAAGGGAAGCAGTTGTATTGCCTGAAGTCGAGGTTGATGGGAAGATTCCTCTCATTGATTTAACTGCTGCCTCCCCGTGAGGAAGATGCTCAGCTGTTACAGTGATGAACACAGCATAAGAAAAGCACCTGTAGAATAGAAGATTGGAAAGCGGGGACTATTCTAGTCAAGAGGTACCAAAAAACTAAAAGGTGATATGACAAAGGTACAGAAAGTAATATCTAGGATAGATGTATCAGATACCTTCTCATAAGATAAAAGCAACAGGGCTGCCATAAAACTGAGAGGCAACAAAATTGCAACGGTTAAAATGCTAATTTAAAACAAATTAGTTATCCTGTGAAACTCTGCCATTAGATTATTGAAGACAAGAAATAAAGGCTATTATAAAAACCAATTAGATTTGTATATAACAAAAAATATCCACAGTTCAATTATTTTAAAAACCTATAACATGAGGGATACAAACAATCCTATTTTAACCAGTGGATATCTGGAGTTAGGAAGAAACTTTCCCTGGCAGGCAGGTCATTTGGGATTTCTTGCATTTTCTTCTGAAATGGCTTTTCCTGACAACTGTTAGAAAGAAAATACTTGACTTGATGGACCCCTGGTCTAATACTGTGTGGAAATTCGTGTGGTCTTGAGACTTATAAAGAAAGATGAAAACGTAAGGGGTGTTGTCTGGTAGAGTAGGAGCCAGGTCACTTTGAATCTATTCCTGTTTCTATCAGATTCTTTATATGCCTTTGGACAAATCACTCTCCCCCTCCACTTCCCCTCAGTATCCTGGGCAGCAGAATGAAGCTAACTAATGCAATTCCTACCTCACAACTGTATTATGAGGCATAAAGCATTTACAGACCCTTGGATTAAAGTCTGTGTACAACAACAGATTTTTATTAAATAATCTCAGCTCTGTTAAATGACAGCAGCTAAAAGGGAATATGATCACAGTTTATAAACACCAAGAAAGCAAAGAAGCTGCTAAAGCAAAGAGGGGAGAAGAGTAATAAAGTGGTGTAACGAGAAGTAAAGGGAATAAATAAAGTAGGGGAGAGGGAAATTAAAGCTGAATATAACACATTTGCAAGTCTTTGTTCAAACCTTAAAATTGGTCTGGACACAACACTAGAAAGCATGCTGTGCTAATACGTGAAGAGGGAAAATTCTGCATCAGCCAGTGGATGGAGCTAAGCAGCTTGCTCTTTCTCCGGTTTGCAGGATTCTGTGAAACTGTTTCTTCAGCATTAATAACCCAGGTATTTCCATCACCAAGGCAGCTTGTTTCTCTACAGGGAGCGAGGGCAGCTTCAGTGTAGCCCTCTGGCAAAATGAGGAAAACTTCACACTTCCAGGGTAAACAAGATGTCACCTGGTCCTATGACTTACACTTCCCCACAAAATTATTTCCTACCATCCTGTAAATTCCCCCATCTTCAAAGCATCTGATGAAGTGGGATTTTCCCTCACAAAAGCTCACGCAAAAATAAATTTGTTAGCCTAAGTACCACAAGTCCCCTTGTTTGTTTGTTTCAAATGAAGAATGGCTCCCACTGATGTGCTTTGTCCTCTCTAGGCCACAACCCTGCCTCAGTCCACCTTCTCTTCGAATCCCTGCCCATTAACTCTGAGTTAGGAAGGTAACACTCAATATAAGCCTTTTTGGCTCTCTGCGCGCGTGACCTCTTCCCCTCTCAATACTCGTTTTTTTAACTCCCACCCTGAATTGGCTACTGCTGTCTTTTCTGCCAAAGACCAACTGTCCTGAGGAACCGCAAAACTGGGCACTGCCAAACGGTCACCTCAACAGCTCTATCCACCTCAGTTTGTTACAACCCCAATATTGGTCTAAACCCATTTGGCCAGTTTTAAGTGGGTGCTGAGGAAAGGACTAACTCCACATGGTTTCAGGGGTCTTCAGCTCTCACTCATTTCTACTGGAGTGGAGGACGCTGAGCCTTAAAAGAGCACAAGGGCCTTTTCTCCCTCTGTTCTACAACCCCAGGGCATCCAGGTTCCCAGAAATGTATTACACTTCCACTGGGCAATTCTGTTATTTGGGTCCATTAGCCAGAAATCCTGGCACTTTCAATAGCACCAGAGAACAGCCCTGCTGACAGAGGCACAAGGGAGCAATTGCCTGGGGATGGACACACACACACACACACACACACACACACACACACACACACA